>JAHDVE020006992.1:0-113884 GCA_022606495.2 Halesus radiatus | reverse complement strand
AACAGAAACAGAAACAGAAACAGAAACAGAAACAGAAACAGAAACAGAAACAGAAACAGAAACAGAAACAGAAACAGAAACAGAAACAGAAACAGAAACAGAAACAGAAACAGAAACAGAAACAGAAACAGAAACAGAAACACAAAAACAAACAAAAAAACATTAACAAAAGGTATATTTTGAAATTTCTTTGTGCACAGTTATATACATATTTACACATAAAGTCAGTTATCGCAGCACGTTTTTGGCGATATTATAAAATCGCACTAACATTGCAAGGCGTTTACATTTGTTGAGAGATCATTTTATGTAAGTATATATATGAAACCATCCAGACAAATGTAATATTATAGTTTGTTTTTTGTACTGAGTAGCTTATCTAAAATAAACAAAAAATATTTAAATGATCACTATACCTACAAAACTTTTTTTTTAAATTAACGTTTTCATTTTCGCAGAAAATTTCAATTCGACTCTTTCCATTGAAAATTCTTCGTATTCTATATTTACAATTTTATTACTTTTGTAATAAATATTTCCCAGCACAATATCCTTTGGAGTTTCTGCTCATAAATGTAAACACAATAAAGGAATACACTCCGAAGGAAATGAAAAAATCTATAGATAGGTATCCTAAATATTACATTCGAAGCCCATTCGATTAACCCTGTGTACGTGACGGCAGATACACAATTCCACAGATCCTCAAAAGTCAGTAAATAATTCACAAATTAAAAATTTAAAAAGCAGTATTTTCCAGACATTACAATAAATATACACTTTTCGCACCTTATGTGTACAATGGATCGATGAATTTACGATTTAGCGTCACTTGAAAGTTTTCCTTACTTTTAGTTATATACTGTTTCTAACTTGCAACGTTATTTCTACCAAGGCCTACGGAAAAGATCGACTTAACTTTAAAAAAATACGACGCATAATTCCTTGCTCCAAATTTGGCAATGTTTATTTTTTTTTAAACTTCTAACAAAAGTATTGGAACCGATAGTAACTTATATCACACATTTTTAAATACTACTAAGTTTTGTCTACATCTTCGTTTGAGAATCCGTGGCAAAGGTAAAAAAAAGACTTCTGAAAATTATAAGGCCTAGAAAAAACATTTAGTCTTTTTTTTAAGCATCACTTGTGACAGATATACCTACATTACGTACTACTATACAGTTTCTTTGAGTTCAACGAATTCAAATTTCTTTGAGAGGCAACGATCACTTTCCTTCACACTTTTATACAAACATCAGCGAGACTCTATCCAATGGGAAACTTACTAAAGCGCTCGTTTTCAGTTAATGTTAAAAAACCTTTTATCGAACATAACCTTTTGAGAGCCGCTGTTGCCAGACTCAGGGGATGCCCCCATCCTCCCAAATCCAGCGTTCGCATTTTCATCTTACGTTTCGTCTTTCTTTTTATTTTTCTCCAACCTTACACTTATTATATTTCATCCTCGCGCTTCGCAGGCTACCTCCTCCCCTCCCCCTACCCGCTTCATCTAACCCTCCTCCATGCTTCACCTACCCCCTCTCACCCTTCATCCTGCACGATCCTGTCAACCCTGAAACCCGTTTAACCCTCTCTGGTCAGTGGATATATTATTAGAACGTATGAAGGGTACTTTTTAAATCGATTCCAATGATGATGAAACCTGGTGGTAGATAAACAGAATTAGGGAATATTGGGTTTCACGTTGCAGCAAACATCTTTAGGTTTTTAAACTTTTTATCTTTCTTGTTTATAGCGCATATTTTAGTGGATAACTAAAATGTGTTGCTCGATTTGAATGAAAAGTGATCGAAAGGTAGAGGACAACTAATTAAAATCATTTTATTTGAGAAAAACGAAGAAAGAACATGTTTTAAACCAACTAAATTCCCTTAAAAGAAAAATAAAGATTTTGAAAGAAGGTGTTTATAAAATATATATTCTGAAAATGAGTTGGATGACTTTCTCCAAATTTTCCTAAACTTGAAAGAAACACATGAAACTTATACAGTATGGCGCGTCCTATTATTTATTCCGTTATTCACGCCCAAATTCGATAAAAAAATCGAAAAATAAAAAAGATATACTTAAATGCATATAAACAATGGCCTATAAAAAGTACAAATAATCAGAAGCAAAGAAATGTTAGTATTTAACGATAATATTCAAATTATATATGCATACGGGTTAAGGCGGTGCAATGGGAAGTAATGCAAAATAATGTGTTTTCGGTTTGAGAATTTGATGGCTTAGAAATATCATAGATGATTTAATTAAATACTGCAAGTAGAACACACCCTGGCCTTTCGTTTAATGGGCATTTTTTGGGGTGTCTTTTTATAAGCCTAGAAAAAAATAAAGTTACAGACATTTAAAAAAATTTTAAAGCGCAAACTCTCCCACTTACGAACCGCTTTTCCGATATTGTCGTATTGTTGTTCATTGTGGTAAATTAAGTTTATTACAATATGACCGTAAAACATTTTAATAATGTCTGAGCTTTACAGAATAGAATAAAACGCGCATTTTGGGGATGGTTTTTTTGGGTAAATCGAAACATGTGGCCGATGTTGAGCAGGAATCTCAACCTTGTTGCCACCTGCGTAAGGAGCGCGTGATTTAGTTGGAATTTTAACCGGTGGATCGCCAAAGGATTGAACAAAATATTTGAATTTGTAGTTGACAGATAATAGAGAATGATTAATTTCATAATATAGTAGCTTTACGACCTGACTTCGTCATTATTTCATCAGACGTTTTTTTCAAAATCAACTTTGTTATCAAAAAATTGGAAAATCATTTTTAAACAATAACTTGCCTTATCTTCATTTTTTTTTAAATAAGTAAAAAAATTATGGCTTAATAGCTCAAGTTGGAAATATTGTGGCCAGTAATAATTATATTATCCTAGAATTAACGAACAGAAAATATATACAAGTTTGAAGATTAAAGTTGGTGCTTTTTGGTTAAAATAACATGTTTTAATTTTAACCTTGGGCATTACTTTTGTTCACTATTATAAACCATACAAACATCAAACATAACTTATCACTTAGCTGATTGGCCACCCAACGTGTCTTATTAGTTCAAAGTCAGTGTCATTAATATGATTTGTTTGAGAACAAAGTTTTTGATAAACCTTTCCGGAATCTTGCTGGAAGTTCCAACCCTTACGGGTTAAAACATCTGAGGCGCCAGAGCCACCTAGCGGCACCGGCTCCGGCTCCGGCTTACCCTCACACCCCTCCAGATCCTTCCACTCCTTTACTGAGGCCTTATTCGGAACGAAGAATGAACCAAATTTAAGGAACAAGTATATTTTTTTAACCAACCAACAGAAACGAATGTCTACAATTTGTATGGTGAGAGTAACGTAAGAAAGTTAACGATATTGGCTGACATATCACCAAAATAGTATTGTTCTGAAGGCCTTCGAGAAACATTGGCTTTAAAGGAATTGTTCGATTCACTGTTTAATGTATGGGAACGATAAATGCTCGATGCAATGACCCAAAAAGATAAGCACCCCTTCGGCAATATTCTAAAGGATAATTATAACGCTTCATATGCATGAAATCGATGTGCCAGTTCCAAAGCGCAATAACTCAAAATCGTAGTTAATAGTTAGAAAATTAGATTTTGGGCAGGTTAAATCTTCTACTATACAACTATTTTTTTGGATTTTATTAAATTCTATGATTTATAAAAAGTGTATTATATTTATAAAATTAAAAACATTTTTTTATAGTAGTAATAAGTTTTCTTGGGATACTTACAATTTGGATCTAAAATAATTGTGATATTTCCGATTTAGTATATAGTGGTGATTTAGGATTGTTACGGTATGAAACTGATAAATATTTTTAACCACTTTCATTCTAAGATAACGACAGATTACCACTTGTTACATTTTTGAACTGGTACATATCGGTATTCTAAGCGTTTCCTCATATTTAACTAAAAAAATGCAAATTTTTAAGTTGTTACACTTTGGTACTAATACATCGAAATGAAAGTTTACCGGGATTCAAGGATCCTAACATTTTAATGATAAATATTTTGAAATTCATTGATCTATGCGTTCTGTCAAAATCATGGTTATTACACACTATCTCTCTATATTATTAACCATGTATAAATACGTGCTTTCTCCTTATATTCTAATTTTGAATTTAACGTGTAGTACCTGTCATGTATATAAAATATTTGTCCTAAGTCGAGACAACTGATTTTCCAAACAATTATACCAAATACCATTTGCTACGTGGTATGCGACTCTGAAGGTTAACTGCTTACAAAAAAAGTTTTCTTGGAACATTTTGGTGTACTGATTCATTTCTGCAAACAAACGACTCAAGTCCGTTTTACCTTCCTAAAATGGAGTATACACACATTATTATTTTACTCGGTGGAAAACTTATTCAAAGTGGTATCAAACATCTTATTGCATAAACTTATATTGCCTCTAACCCGCGATAGTAATCTGCCTGTAGCCCCGTTCAGAATCAGGCCGCATCGTTCTACTTCGCGTTTCTCAGGAATCCTCCCTTCCACGGGTTTCTTCCCGGCGAGCTACGTTCGCCTTTTCTCCTGGCGGCTGCGTTCTTCGTTCTTCGTACTCCGTTCGTCTTCCCTCACTCCTGGGAAATAAGCAAGAGTGGCGGAATATGGCGGCTCCGGATTTGCGGGGCAGACCTAAAGAGTTAGGGGTAGGTACCCTCCCCCCTAAGGCCGGTAATGGATTGATGAAATATGCAAAATTGTTTCGCTTATCGATTCCGTTGTAGGCGACTTGAGGATGGAGCGAATAAAATGACATCAATTTTTTTATCCGTAAATAAATTACGCTTTATCGAAACTCGGAATTACTCAGGATTTTAAAAAAATTATTTCATGTGTTTTATAAATAAATCAGGAGTTGAGATAAAACTGGTGCCAAAATGCTTTTGGTAATGGATTGAAGGATTAATAATTTAAAAACTAATAATTTATGGCCTAACTGGTTTCAGCCTATCACGGCCATCTTCAGACTGCTACAAATGTTTAGTTAAGTGCTTATTTTAAAATTGTTTTAATAAATTATTATAATCAAATTACAGCACGAATAAAAGTTTTATAATTTCTTCAAAAGATGCGTAATCACTTTCATTATTCTGAACTTGCTAATCATATTTTGGAAACAAATCATTATTTTGACATAAATAAAGATTCAAAATTATTTGAAATTTAGTAAATCCGATAAAGTGTTAATAGTCGATTAAACATTATTAAAAATCAAATTTCTTAAATTTGATTTCACCTTAATAACTATGTTTATAATATTATTAGTATAATTTTTTAATAATAATGACTGTTACTATTTTATTTTTATCCTTTGCGATTTTCTTGATTTTATTCATATTAATAAAAAGAATATTTCCTTTTTTTAATTTCTAAAATATATTTTATGTTTAATTTATTTCATTAATTACATACCTGTTTTCATAATTTATTTTTATTTTTTATTTGTTTGTAATATGTTCTATTTGTCTATACTTGTCATTATTTTTATTATGTATATTGTTTGTCCCGATGAGGGGAACTTTGCTTCTGAAACATGTAGATATTTACATATTAAAATCAGTGGTTTAAAGAAAGTAATTCTTATTAATTTAGAAATATTATAAATTGTAGGATTTAATAATTATTTGACAAAGGACGTTGAAGACCAACCTAAAAGAAGAAGCATTCAATTGACGACATCCGGACGACGGTTGCGGGGGTTGAAGCGCGGGTGGACAAACAAAAATTTGAAAAGGAGATATGAAAGTGTTAAAAAAATTACACATGTGTTGGTACCTCACTTCGTACTGGAAGAAGCGCGGTAAAAGAACACAATTCAGAATTGAATCATTCTTCCGAACAGCTTTTATCATGTTTTCTGATGAGATCTGAAGAACAAGGTACATCCCAAATCCCAACATTCATATTTGCCTCCCTCTCTTCCTTCAGCCCCACTTCGTTCCTTAATAAAGATGCCATAGTTTCACTGTCTCCAAACAGTTGTGCGGTATCACATTAAGAAGACTACAGAGCAGAAAAAATAGATGGGATTTCACACGGCATTCGGTGATGAAGTTACTCAATTGCAACATTTTCAAAAATTTTCTGATCAGCAATGTCAATTTATTATTTAGAATATTTTGTCCAATTTTTTTAATCTACTTCTCCTTTACTGTAATTATTTTCTTCACTATATTTCACAAGTCAAAGATTTTTTTTTAATTTATGTGAATACTGCACGAGAGTCCCAACTGCTCCTTACTAACCGGAGCTAGTAGGATTATAGCATCCCTAATCGGGGTATGTTGTGAGGCTGAAGAGAGTGGGATGGGAAAGAGCAAGATAAGAAAATACCTGGATCTTCAGATCTGATCACCAAATACTGATAAACCTATTTCAAACGATTTTTTTCTAATCAATCTCAGAAATCTGATATTAGTAAAAATATGTATATATTAACGATATAATGTTGAATTCCTATTGTCAAATAAAATAGAATATCTAAAGCTTTATCAATGGTGAATTAAACATAACATTATTTTAAATCTTTACAAATTATAATACATGTTCAGAATTCATTTGCAAAATTAACAGCTGCGGAATAATGTACGAGTAAAGGGGAAAATTGCTCTTTAGCCTTGTTCTAGCTTCGCATTATTGTTTGAGTATGCAAATAGAGAATTTTAAAAACGTTAAAACAAAGAAGACAAAACAATGGGAAACGCAGCGTGATGTAAACGTAGCCAGGAACAAAACGCACTTCAATGCGTTCAAAAGAGTTTGCAGAACAATGGATGTCGATTTCGGTCGCGTTGCGTGTTGATTGCATATATGGTTTAATGAAACCAGTGGAGGATATTTTTTGAAATTAGTGAATGTTGTGTTTTTTTTGGTAAATATATCACTTTATATTATCAACATATATAAAAATCAATGTAGGTTTATTTGTTTGTTTATTTGTCCTCGATTTTCTCGAAAATCACTCCACCGGTTTATCTGAAAATAACACAGTTTGTTTTTATTAGTGCCGGGAAGGTTTAAAGAATAGTTTGAGTGAAATCCAATATTTAAAACTGTTGCTATAACGTTTTAAAATTAGTATGAAAAACATTGAACCCGCCATGTTTTATTTAGGTTAGCCCATAGATATAACACTCTGGTTAACCACAGATTGCATATTCAAAAGAAGAATGTTTTTTGGGTAGAATATTTTCAAAATGGAAAACACGAGTAGGTACCTACTTAAGAACTTTATGATTTAGATATATTTTGAAAAAATAAACGTTTGTAATGAAATAAAATATTCAAATAAATGTTTCTTTATTTGGAGATAGTTACTCAAAGTTAGTTAAATTAATTATAGCACCCTAATGACAAGCAAGAATTCACAACATCATAACTTTATATAAACCCGATCAAGGGCGGGTACACATCAGCTAGTAATACATAAAAACATGTTAGGTTTTATAGTACGACCCACTAAGCTTTTAAAAAAATTCAAATGGACTTTTTATTCTATACAATTCTCTGTTTCGAAGCGTCCTCGAATACGGATCAATTGTTTGGTCCCCACATTACATGACAAATACAGATAGAATCTTTTTTTGGATTAACGTATTGAAACTTATAAACCTCATTGTAATATGTTTTTAATCATTGTAGATAATATTAACAACTCCCAAATCAAATCACGAAACCGAAACATAAAAATATATTACAATGAGGTTTACAAGCTTCAATGAGTTATTCCAAAAGAATATTAATATTAACAGATACCCAATATAAATATAAATCGAATAGGTATATCCAAAGCACTACCTAACGATTACAAATAAATTCTGACAAAATCTTGCAGTTATAAAAAGGTATCAACCAAAAAATGTATGGGAATTAATTGAGGGTGATATTGACAGTTCGTAGAAGTCTAAGTATGATACCGATAAAAATGATGAGATGGATTTGGGTAGCCTTAGCTCAGTAGGTATAGAGCACAGGTACCGGATAGACCATAAGGTCCTGGGTTCGAATCCCAACTCCTGCCGTTATCTTTTTCTTTTCTGTGTCTTTTCGATTTCGTGTTTCGATTTGGAAGTTGTTAATATTATCTTCAATGATTAAAAATATAAATCGAATTGATTTCGTTCGGAAGACATTCTTACGTATCTTGTCATATCGATCGGGAGTTCACCGTCTATTAAAAGGCTATCAGCAGAAACTTTCCTATTTCGAATTTCAAAGCCCACACAAAAGGAGAATATTGATCGATGTGACTATGTTTTTTTTTAATTATTAATAATCTAGTAGATAGTAACTTAATGAATATGATCACATTATACATTAAACGGTCAAGATTAAACAATGAAATAAATAAACATCACAACAATGAATCTCAAATTCCGTAAATTCATTTAAAATCTTATTTCAAAAAGTCATAGCTGATTTTTTTATATATTTTATTTCTTCATGACTGAAATAACAAAATTAAATTAAACCAGGTAAATTCTTTGAACCTATTTTTTGTTACATTATTCTGCCTTCAACATTTTAATATCTTCGTTTGTTTGGCCATCATGTCTCTATCGTGTTGTTGCACGCATCGAGGTTCAGTTAGATACGTAAGTAAACCTTGTTTGTAACTAAATAATTCATAAGGTTTATTGCCCATACCGTACATATCGTAAACACATTTATTAGAGATATTTATACCCCGATTGTACATATATGATTGTGTTTGATGCTTCTATGTAAAAATGTTGTTTTTGTTTCTAATTGAAAAAAAAAAAAGTTTTTTAAACGTTTTCAGATGTTTTGCACATTTAATTAGCATTGCCACTTGCACCTAACAAAATGCTTCCGAGCGTAACAACAAAATTTTTATTAAAATAATTCCAGTCCAACTTTTAAAAAAGAAAGACAAATCTTAGCTAATTACGAATAACCTGACAATATTTGAAATTCTCCTACTGCCATCACACTAAGCGGAAAATGTTGCTTGTGTCATAATGGCAGGCTTGAACTCACGACCCCCGGGTGAAACCCAAACGCGATGCTAACTCAGCCACTGACCGGTCGCCATACTGCAAAAACTGAATAACCGAAAAAATCTATAAATGGGTTTTGTATATAATTGAGTTCTAAGTGTTCCGCATGTTTGCTAAAAATGTGTAATTGATATCAGCTGACTAAAGTTGAGTATTTTAGTTTTTACGTGTGATATTATATATAGCGACGAAACTTGGGATAAGCGAAACGGGTTGGTAAAAAAAATTGTGGTTCAACATAAAGTGTTTGTTTTATTTAATAATATTTCAAACCACAAAATTGCTTTCTACGAAAACATGATAAGTTATAGGTGAGATAAATTAAGTTTGAAAGCGCCCTCGGGGTGATTTTAACACGATGTAATAAGAATGTTTTTTTCTAAATATTCTTAACTATTCATATTTTCTGTCAATTAAGATGACTTAAGTCAATTGTAGCAATGTGTCTATTTTGAATTGTGACCTCTCACCAGGGTGACGTTGAGAGCATATTTCACTATGAAACGAGGTAAACTTACAAACTACCAGTGACGGCTCGTGACTTTTGAGTGAGGTAGAATGCTATGATTGAAAAATACGACGTAGGTCACCTACCATCTAAATCTCCATACAAAAAATTGAAATTTTGAACAAAAAAATCATTTTCGGCTTCAACAACATCAATAACGTTGAATTTTACAAACTTGGCATTCCAGCTCACTCAAAAGTCACGAGCCGCCACTGCATACTAAGTAGCATTTTACCATGCATATTATGCTTATTATTTATCCAGGTCGTGTTCGAACCCACGACCTTTGGAATTTCAACCAAAAGGCGTGTCATGTCAACCATTCCTCCATAGATTCGACCACCGACGATTCATCGCAGGATGCAAAAATATTTCAGAATGTGGCATAAATTGGAACCCGTTTCACACGGAATGCAAATCTATTCATACGGGCACCCCGGGATAGCCCCCTCCCTTCTCCCTTCCCGGGGTTTCCCGGGGGTGCCCGGGATCCCGGGGAGCGACACACGGGATAATAAATAAAGTGTACGCCGCGCGGGTAACGATTTCCGCCAGAACTTCGAATGGGAAGCGCGGCAACTGCTCAAGATGGCCGCCGAGGCGCTTCCGGATCCGCGGGAACGATGTGTCGGAGAAACAAAAAACGCATTTGCATATTGTACAAATTAAATATAATTGGCTGCAAAGTGCGCTAAACGCCGTAATAAAGGTGTTGAAATTTCATGTATGCCGTACTAATGACCAATTTAGTATTTCCAGCACCTGTTTAACGTGTGTGAATTATTTTTAGAAGAGCACGGATACCATTTAAAAGAACGAATTATAATAATAACCTCATCGTTAATGTATTTTATTGTTTTTTTCCAACTGTATAATATTTTGTTGGTTTATTTATTTATTTTATTTTAGTTAATTGTATATTTAAGTTAATAAATTATTAATTATCACTTGGATAGGTACTATTGTTCTAATTAAAGGCGGAAACTTCACTATTAAACTTAATTCAACATTGCATGTTAATTGAATTGGGGGAACACCGTGTAACTCCGACCATCCAATACCACCCCCTGTTTTGACAAAACTGCAATACATTGCTCTGTGTGTATTTTTCAGGGTGCATTGTATTGTCAAACTTACGACGCACCAGCAACTTCCGTCCAACCAACCAATCCAGTCTTATTGATAATCGTGTTTGTTGCGCGCCGCATTTATTCTGTTTACTTCAATTTATTTTCAATTAAAGTACACTCTTCACTGAAAGGTAAATTAATTTGAATTATTATTAATGCGTATAATACGTCAATACACTTTATGAATGTACGTCTTAATGTGTAATCTTTCACATTGATGTAGTTCGACCACTTTGGTTTCGTTTAACACCGAATTTAACACCTAAATAGTTTTTCCTGTGACTTTATGAAAAGACATGGTAAAATGTAAATTCTTTTTATATTCAAGGCTTTTTATTTTTTTATTTAGTTTCAAAACATATTTTTTTCATTTAGTTATAAAAAAATTTCAAAGCTAATAAGACAATACGTGATGTTTTTATTAGTTCTTCTTACTAAGGGTTCCTGTGCTGAGGCGAACTAGGTTTTATTTAAAAACTGATTGTTTTTAAACTCCTACGAAGTTCTTTTCAAGATTCTGGATAACTCCTCTTTTTTGATTTCTCTGAGCCATGTTTTGATTTGACTTTTGAAATCATTTTCCTTTTGTTTTTTTTTTATGGCAGGTAAAAGTGAATAATATAGTTTAGTGGAGAGATATTTCTAATTCCTTTGTCCAAAAACAGTTTTAAATTTAGGAATCTTTTTTTTTTCATTTCTTGCCGGCAACCCGGGCGTTTATTGGCATGAAATTTAAACATTTACATGTACTTTACCCGTCTCACTAGACGATGTCTGTTCTGAGACGGGTATATTCATAATGTCATTTTGGTTCGCTCTTCTGTGGTGAAAATTAAGTTTCTTCAGTTTTTTTGAGCTTTTGAAATGATTGCAAACATTCTTAGCATAGATATTTTGGATATTAGGAATTGCAAATTATTTGAAAATTTCTTTTATTGGCGTTCTTATGGGGACTTTTAAATTTGTCTTTATAACACTCTTTTGGGTTTTAGACAATTATTTCATATGGTTAGTACTTGCCGATCCCCATCCTAGTATACCATATTCGAGGCAGGAGTGGCATAGCACGTAGTAATTTTTTTTAACATCATTTAGACATAAAATATTTCTGATGTTTTTAAAAAATATGTGTGTTTTGTAAGTTTCCTTGTAATACCATTTATGTGAGTGTCCCACCGAAGATTTTCATCTATTTCTATGCAAAGATATTTTATACTTTCTGTATAGGTAATAAGGGGGCAAGAACATTGTGAAAAATTGTTTTGGCATTCATGTAATTTTAGATTGTATTCATTTCCTAGTTGTCCTCTTGTGTCAATTGAAACAATTATTCCTTTTTTTACGTACATTCAACGTAAGTGAGTTGGTTTTTAACCATTTTTGTAGAACGATGAGCCTACATTCAGCCTCTTTGAAAATATCTGTCCAGTTATTTTCATGAAATATTAGTACAGTATCATCGGCAAAGCTTACTATTTTTCCTTTAATGGGTAGAGCAGAAATTTTGTTTATGTTTATTGGAAGAGTTTATTGGAAGAGACTTACTCGTTTTTCCACCCATTTGTACATGCTGCTCTCGTCCTGATATGAACCTTTCTAATAGTTGCTGTGTTGTTTTAGACATTCAATTTTTCTTTAAATTTCTATGTTTTATGATCAATGGTGTTGAAAGCTTTTTGTACATAAATTGCCAAGGATCATCTACCAGCGTCCAAGTTTTTTTGTAATTATGTTTTTCAACTTTACTATTGCATCTGAAGTACTTCGGTTTTCCTTAAACCCATATAGTGTAGGAGATAATTTAATATTGTTTTCCAGATACTCTACAATTTGTTTTTTGTATAATTTTTTAAATGTGTTTAATAGACTTATTGGACGGTAGTAAATTGGTACTACAGTGGCTTTTTGAGGCAAGAAGGAAATACACATTTAGATATGGAAAGATTGACAACGTATGTCAGAGGCGAGATCAGTCGGTTATGTAGGTGTTTGATTATTTATTTGTGATAAGATGATTTCCTAATTAGGTGTGTGAATTAACAGAATTTATGACTTTATTTATTTCATTTAAGTAAATTTTCAGGCTTCGTACAAACATCCTCTTCTATTTTTTCTTCATTAGTTAGGGATTCTTTAATATCATTTGCTAGTTTTGATCCAATGTTAATAAAAAAGCTATTAATGTACTCAAGAACTTTGTCAGGGTGATTTCTGGTTGCTGCAAATGAGATAGGAATCATGTATATTTTTTGTCCAGTCTACGTTTGTGGAGTTTTCTTAACTTTATTCCAGTTTGTTTCAATTTTTTTACAAGACAATTAGACCATGTCGGGATTTTTTTTTTATTTTATTTCGCACAATGGATAGGATTGTGGTATAGTAGTCCGTTAAAGTGAACGTGTAAATTACAGATCTAGCTTTTCTTTTAGATTTACTGAAAATGTGGTCAATGCAAGATATAAACTCGTTAAATATTAGGGTGGGTTAATTAATCAGGCTTTCGAATCCATAGGAAGCTAGTGTCTGTAGATATTCATATCTATTGCGGTGGCCATTTTCTAGTATATCGATATTTATGTCTCCGATAATAAATATATTATCAGTGTTTTTGTGGAGGATTAATTCATTGAAAAGAGATTGTAAAAAAGGATCTATGTTTTTTGATGAGGGCGATCGATGTATTGCTAGTATTGTTGTTTCTTTTCCAATTATAATTTTCAGACAATTTGCATTTGCTGTATTTATTTCTTTGACATAGTTTTTAAATCATCTTTTATGTAGGCAACAACACCATCATTTTTTTAATTTTATTTGATAGAGTTGAGAAGAGAATATAAATTTTAATATGCAGTTGTGAGTATTTTTTGTTAACCCAACATTCATTTAGTATAATTATTTAAATATTCAGATTTAGACTCTTTTTTTAGGATTTGTGAGTCATCATTTAAGAATCTAATTATTTCTAATTTTGAAACTGTCAATTCGTGGTGGAATTCCATATTAAATTAAGAGTCTAGCTTGTTTGGTATATTAGTAATTATTATTTTAACATCCATATTGTAGCTTGTGAATATATGCAATTGGGTAGTTTTTTTGTTAATTTTTAAACAAAATTTTTTTTAATATAGTGTCTAATATATTTTTTTTTTCATTTGTGATATGCCTTGTCATTATTCTGCCCTCTTTGTATTGGAAAAAGGCATAGATTTTTTTAGCACATTGTTTGGTTTCCATAGCACTTCTTTATGATATTGACTTATTTGTTCACCGATGTATATTGTATCTTGGGAAAGTTCTTAAATAGAAGCGTAGTTAATGTTTCATTTATTTATTTAATTTTTTTTTGGGAAAATTAACAGCAAATCCATAATTTTCATATACATAACAATATAAACAATAAATTATGCCAATTATAAATTTTCCTCTGCTGATGATAAATACTATGAGTAAAGTGTGACAATGTACAGTTTTTCATCAATTAGCTTAAACAATGTCAGTCGGGGGAGGGGAGGGTGGATGGGAACATAGGAGTGGGATAAAGGTAAAAGATGGTTTAAGTTAACTAGTTTGAGAGTGGTCGCATTATGGATTTTAATTTAATATCACGTGTAGTTGAGTTAAAAATGTCAATATGGTAATAATTTAAGTTAAACGAGTGTGTAGATCTGTAGATAAACGAGTTTTGTTTGGAATTGGTTTTACAATGAGGGATATAAAAAGTAAGTGGCTGTCTGCTGTTGCGATTTGGGATATTAAATAGTAGGCTTTATGGGATATGAAATAGTAGGTTTTAAAGTAATAAGGTTGTCTCTGGTGGTTTTCTCCGAAAAATTCAACAGCAGTTTAGGTGGAGTATCGGTTCGCCTGTCTGGTACTCTTTTCACATCAATTATGTCATTGTATTTTATTTCCAGGCCGGCCGCCGCGACAACTCTTCTTACTATTTTTATTGGCTATTTACCACTTTTTTGCGGTATTCAGCAATCTCTAAGTATTTTGTGCGGGATTTGTATTCCAGCTCTGATAATTTTATTTCGAGCTGTTCAACGATAACGTTTTTTTCTTGTTGGTCCTTTTTATAATTTCGATTTCACTTATTATTTTTTTATAAGAATTTGGTCTATTTTTTATAAATATTTTATCATATTGATCACGCATAAAATCTATGCTTTTTTGCATTTCTACTGTGTTCTTTTCAATTTTGGTGATTATTTCTTTTTTAATAGTTTCCATGTATTGAATATTTTTTTCCATATTTTTGTCATCAATTTCCAGTGTAACTCTTCCTCTTGTATTATTATTACATCTGGTGGCCTTAAATTGGCAGAAGATGACGAGTTAAAATAAGTCACTTGGTATGATTTGTAAACACTAGCACTCTGCCAATTCGCAAAGACACAATGACTTATAACTACCAAAAGGGAGAATAAATCGATCCCAGCCCAAATAACACACTGTTTTTATCACAGAGTATAGTTTATAAATAGTTTTTTGAACAATTTTTGCGTTTGAAACAATATGAAAAATATCACTGAGAATAATTTGGCAACTTAATTAAAATACGCTTATGATCTGCTAATTGACAAAGGGAAAATGTCTTATGTCTGCCAAATGGGAGAATAAATCCGTCCTAACACAAAACAAACACTTTTAGGTAGTTTGAATAGTTTCTAAATGCTTGTTTAATCAATTTTTCTGGGAGAAAAACAAAAAATAATGTAAGGTGTTCCAAACAATTTATCGTGGCGATCTAGGGATTAAAAAAACTCCAGAGCGGGTTTTACAACTCCGCGACTCATATTGAGGAAACAGTTCTAAAATGAGGCAACTTCGTCGAAACTGATTTTGAGATAATGAGACCTAAATTGAGACATCACTAGACAGCACTAACTCAGAAAATTAAGTTTTCGGCTTACTTCCATTCTGAGAGTAATAAATAAGTGCCATATTGAGCAAAATAATAAAGAAGTTAGAAAACGCATTGTAAATGAATACATATTAAATAAAAAAATAAAAATAAACACTCACCTAATAATATTAACAAGATTTTATACATTAAAATGGCTCTGCTACAAAATTTCCTAAAGTAAGTTGCTGCCTTCTTCCTTCGAGCATTCGAATATAATACCATCTAGGTGCAAATAGACATTCTAAAATGGTGAAAATCTTTATTACTCAAATAGTTTTGGAGGTTTGAAACTAGATTTCACCAATAATAAAAAAATAAAAAAATCTTTAAGGTTGGACAATTTTAGAATTGAACCCCCCATATATGCATAATCTGTTGTAAAACATTTAATAAATATTTGACACGGTGCATAAATTGTATTCATTAGAAACAAAAGCATGTGTTCATATTCTGGAATATTCTAAAAAATATTCACGTAATCACTGTAGATTTATTTTTACAAAATCATGGTGATCGAAAAGTCGTATTTTAAAATGTTTATTTTTCTGTATTTAAATATAATATGATTACTTATTTTTTTGGTTTACTTTATGTAAATGTCAAAATAAAGTTTTTTTAAAACATTTTTTAAATTTCCATTTGGTATATTTTTCATTAATTAAAAACCTAAGGGGGTCGGCACTACACGGATTCCCTCTACAGTTGACAAACATATAAATAAATATTAAAAAAGAATAACTAAAACTTCTAGAAATCACTTCAGCAAAGTAGGGAGATGCGGGGCTTGTTACAAAATAAGAAATGGTTCTTACTTGGATGACTGTTTATTTTTAGAAATATTTTTTTTCTTATCATTGATGATAATATTAACAATTCTTAGAATAAAACATGAAACCGAAAAGACACAGAAAATAAAAAGATAACAGCAGCAGCGCAGACTCCTCGAACCCAGGACCGTGTGGTCTATCCGGGACCCTGCGGTCTAATCCACTGAGCTACGGCTACCCCGATCCGTCCCGTAATTTTTGTCGGTATCATATTTCGAAAATTAAAGTGCATATGAAGCATCTTTTTATCAATAATAATTCTTCAATCAAAATATTTTTCATAAAAAATATTAAAAAATCAAAACAAGATTTTCCCCGCGAGGACAAATTGTCACAAGATGGAAGCACGTCGTTGCCGCCTAAATAATTACTGTATTATTTAGAAGTAGTTGAATAGGAAACTGATTTTTTCTTCATGTCGTCACCATCTGGCTTCCAAGAAACTGGGGCGTCTGAAACGTCTTATATAGGGCTAGCAGTTTCTCCAATAGCGACCAACTCCTATTCTTATACAAATTACAAGTACTTCCAACTACTTAATAAACCTTGATTCTGTACAAAGGAGGGCAGTTCGTCTGATTCACAATCCGTTGTTAAGAGACCGACTGCCATCTCTAATCCACAGACGCAATGCAGGTATAGTGAGTCTGTTCTATAGATATTTGGAGCCTGCTCGAAGGTGCTAGCAGCGTCGATCCCCTACGCGCTGGTGCACGTGCGTGAAAACACGAGCGGAACATCCGTTCACAGTTGATGTTGGCTTCATGAGAAGGGGGCGTTTCGCAGACTAGTTTTTGTGTAAATCGGCTCGTTTGTGAAACGAACTACCGGCATCTGTCTTTCCTTCTACATTTAATCCGGGCCTCTTCAAGGCCTGCATGAACAAATCCCTTCCTATAGTCCCCTCCTTAACCCGTCTCACAACGTTGCCTAACCGGGTAGCAATATATTTTCCCTGTATGTGCTCTGTACAGGTGAGGTGTCACATGAAAAAAAAAGTCACAAATCATATTCAAAACTAAAATAAAACATAAAAAATAAAAAGGGGGAAGCGGTAAGAAAATTAAATATCGTCTCAAAATTGGTGCCTAAACTATAGTGTATAACCAATGAAACGTATGACTTTAGTATGGAGATTTAAAAAATTTCTTATTTTTTATATATTTGTCAATAATACTCCATTCTAGAAAAGTACGAATACGTCAGTGGGGCATTAACAAGATGGATTTCCGATGCCCGTTGAACAATGGCCGCGCATGTGAATGCAGCCCCGTGCAGAGAAAGAAATAAAAGAAAAATGTTTACGGCAAAACAATAAAAACAAAGGAGCGAGATTAATGTGGGAAGGGAAACGGAACACCCTTCCTTTGTGCAAGTGTTGGAGGCCAGCCTGTAGTCAGAGAGGGATGGAAATACGGGTTAAAGTGGTGAATCATATCTTCATCCCTCTCTGGCATCTCATTTCGCATCACGACGTGGGATATAAAGCGTCATGAGTGGGAATAGAAAATTTCCATTGAAAAACGTCGTAAAATGTTTTAAAACAAATTTACGACGGGGAGGTTTGGATATAAACTTTTCACGGAAGAAGTATTGTGGAAAGTTGAAGACGTGTGCTCCAAAGGGGATGACGAAAAAAATGACAGCATACCAAATAACTTATGGAGACGGAGTGAATCTACAAATTTGGATATATTCAGTTAGGTTAACTAAACCTTTGTGTTATAACATATTGAAGATGGTACAGAAAACGAAAAGTGAGAAATGTAACATTTGTTGAAAATAAACCTACCTGTTTAGAATAAACATAAAAAGTGGAAATAATTACCAGGCATTTAAAAAAAAATATTAATTACTAGCTGATGTGTACCCGGCCTTGCTCGGGATTTTTTTGTTGTTGATGTTTTGATGTTGTGAATTCCTGCTAGTCTTTTGGGTGCCGTAATTGATTAGACGGCTAAAGCAATGCCTTGTAACGATTATTACTATCTCTAAACAAAGAAACATTAATTTGAAATTTTTATTTCATTCCAAACATTTATTTATTCACAATATATCTAAATAATAAAGTTTTTAAGTAGGTACCTACTTGTGTTTTCCATTTAGAAAATATTCTCCTCAAACAAACCTTCTTCTTTTGAATATGTAATCTATGGCTAACCAGAGTACTATCTCTGGGCTAACTTCAATACAACATGACGGGTTGAATGTTTTTCATACTAATTTTAAAACGTTATAGCAACAGTTTTACATATTGGATTTCATTCAAACTACTCTCTACACCTTTCAGGCACTAATAAGAACAAACTGTGCTATTTTCAGCAAAACAGGACACGCAGATAGAAAAACCGTCTTTACATATAGAGATTAAGTATTCCAAATTCAGTATTTAGAATTACGGTACCTACAGTCAGGGTGGAGCTAAACAAATCTCAATTTAAAAACCAGATCATAAAGTCTCGATGTTGGGGAGTGGGTATCGGTATTTGTTTTACGTATTTTCGCATTTAAATTTTGTAGTGGGCTTGATTAAGCGATTTGATACGTGTAGCTTAAAATACCTTAACCCTTTCAACACCAGTGTACTTCCTCAGATGCATGAAGAAAAAAATAACATCTTTCGATTTTGTGAAACAGATAGCCCCGAATTTTGCGAATCGCTTGTGAAGGATATCCCTTATGGCGTATTTTTTTCTGGTAGGCTGCAATCCTTATCCTGTCAAAAAAGTCATTTATATACCAAATAATCATCTAAGGTGTATAAAGGCATAAAATATGCTATAAATGTGAAAAAAAGGTGTGGTGCTCAAAAGGGTTAATTAGGTAGGTATTTATTTTCATAGACTAGATGTACTCAAATAAATAATACTAATATTTCAACTGTTTTTGTACGCCGTTTGTACTCAAATCATTAAAAGGCATCCTGCAGTTTTAAACAAGAATGTGCTCAAAAGAAGTTTGAAGAACTTCAAAACTAAAACAAAATGTGCCTCATGATTGAAAATGTACATCTAAAGTTGTGAAAGTTAAATCGTTTTTATAATAATAATAAAATGAAAAAGTGTTGTTCGATCTACAGACCGGAAATAATTATAATATTGTGCATCGCATCACACGACTCAGTGAGTTGACATGATTTTTATGACGTGGCTTTCGACCCTGCAGCGCTAACCGCCCTTACCACTACCTGAAGCCATACCGATTCCCGTCAATACAACGCCACAACGGTCTGAAGTCAATTCTCTAAGCTGCGTATATTGTTGCCATAATCATATTATGGAAATCGATTTAAGCGATAAGTAGGTTAGACGTTTATGTGACATAAGAGTTGTACTATGATCACTCTTTTCGTGTAAATGGCCCTCTCATTTAGAATAAACTTCACCCAACTCTTACTAATATCCAGAAACTTACTGAATTTAAACGGACTTTAAAAACAAAATTATTTACAAAATCCTGTTGTCTATAAATTTTAATTTCTCTTAAATTTATTGTAAAAAGCCATTTCCTCAAGCCTCTGGTAGTTATTTGGTTTCGGTTTCCTCCGTATTTTTTTTTTATGTGAAGTCAGTTATTTCTGAACATAACCCGACTCCTATCTTAAATGTTACTATTTTTGCAGTATTATTGTGAATGTATTATTTTTGTATATCCGTGTACACACTATATAATATTTTGTAATTTTATTAGATGAATACAAACCTAAGGAGTACTGTAGGAGTAATATTAAGAATAAGCAAGAATGTATGTAATATGTTAAGAATGTATAAATAAAATGTAAAAGGAACACTATAGGAATACCACTCAATGGAGTGTTAATAAAAAATTTTAAAGTTTATTTATAGTTAAGCGCACTTGAAGTGAAATAACACAAAACTGCGCTATGTAAATGATTTTGTTATAATTATTATCACTGCATGGATCCAGAAGGTCTATGTGACGGGATGAGAATGGAAAGTAATCAGAAGATCAAGAAGATGGTTGGAAGGAATTTAGCATTTTGGATCTGGATCTTGACTTTAAAATGTGCATATAAAATAGGTACATCCTCAAAAGCCATGCACATATAAGATCACAATTATCTTGGTCCTTTAAAATTCTTAATCGAGTGGTCAAAATTTGTGAAATTGTTGGTACTGATATGAAAATAAGTAAACCCGAATCTCTATCAAATTACGTAGGGGAACCTATGGAAAATAACCTAACTGATGATGCAGGGGAAGATTGATATAAAATGTTGTAAAGAAAGAAACTACGCTTTATTACTTCGAAACATATTTGATTGGTACCTTTGTGTGCAATTGCTCCGGGCTGCAACCCTGCAGTGTGATGATAGCAGATCTCCAATAGGAGAGAGCGCCATGAAAAGTATGATTTGGGGGAAAAACTACAATGATTCTCTTTATAAGTGTCTAGGTAGGGTATTTTCAAAAATTTCGGATACCGTTAAAAATGTATGAAAGATTTAATGATAATATTTCTGATTCTGATAATCATACTAAAAATGTGTAATTTTAATATTTCCATTAAAAATTATTGATTTTAAAAACAATCTAAAACCACACATTCATAAATGGTTCGAGCTGGCTACAACGTCATTATGATGTAGATAACGCTACTGGCTGGTAAGACGGCTGTCACCGACGTTGGTCGGCGTGACGTCAACAACGCTATATTCACGAACCAAAATGAACATGTCGTTTTGGTGGCATATCAAAAATGGCATATCATAGCAATCGTTACAGAAAATTTATTCATAAACATTACATAAAATAAAAATGCTATCGTTATTGTAATTTTTACAGTCAATGAAAAAAAAAACAGGGAAAAAACTCTGCTCTCAAGAAGCAAGAACCTTGTCAAAGAAACATCTTAGTCTTTCTTGTTGTACCTCTGGAACCAGAGATTTAATACTATTGGGACATTAGACAAATCATTTTATAAGCAGTGCTCTATTCACTGGTGATAACGACCTTTCCGGTCATCTTTCGTCTTTCTTTCCACTGCTGAAAATACCGAAAAGAAATCGTCAGCGCGATTTTTTTTTCACTATTAACTTTGTCGAGAATAAAATCAGGGACCAGGCAAAAACTAAAATACAAAGTTGTTACAACTATGCTACGTCGGTCCTCATTGTAGAATCATATTTATTGAACTTCGCTAAATTACCAAAAAAATATATTATAAAATTCTCGAGAAAAAGATAAAATTATTCTTATGTTGACATTTTTCACATTCGGAACATAGTTGATTCTCATGCATCAACATTCTTGTTCTGTTAATAATCTTACGGAATTCTCAATAACCGTTGCATACATCATGTATTTATCTAAAATATGCTCATATGATAATATAAACACATAATTCACTTGCCTAATCAGTCGATTAATTAAGTTGTCCGTCTATTAGTAAATGAGTTTCTCGAAATTTACATCTAAATCTTGTATTACCAGATAGGTTTCACTAAGAGCTTTTGGATATGTATACATTTATACGGTATCAGCTTTATTCGTTTGACAGCAGTAGGAAATAATAATTATCATAATGGCGAGCTCTGAGTGTGGAAGTAGTAAGAATTTCACGATTCGGCGATTATACAAAATCGTTCAAAAACGGTAAATCATGACTGCGGTATTTTTTTGTAAAAGCATTAATATATGTGCATTTTATTAAAGTGTTCGAATGTAGAATCGTGATTAAATGATTTATTTTTTTATCTTAACCGAATCTTTTCAATACAAATTCAAATTGAAAAAATATTTTTTGTGCAAATCAAAGTAAAAAAAATTACAAAGGGTAAAGATTATGGATAAATCCTATTTCTTACAATTAGCCCACAAAACAGATGTTTTTTTTTTTTAAAGAAAGACAAATATTCCCTAACTAACTAACTAACTAACCATCACGCCGTTTCCCCGCAGGGGTAGGCAGAGAGAACGGACCGCCAAACAACTCGATCTTGGCATACATTTCTTGCTTCATTCACTTTCATACAACGTGTCATACATTCTCTTCTGTTATTCCGACTTCTGACATGGCCCGACTCAAGTATTTGATTCACTTGATCGTGCCACGTCTTCCTTGGACGTCCCCGGCTTCTTCTTCCATTCACATTCGCGTCATAAATTCTCCTTACACTCCTTTCTTCATTCATTCGCTCTACATGCCCAAACCATCTAAGCGTCCCTTTCTTAATCTTGCTCACTACGCTTACATCAGCCTTGCATTCTTTACGAATCTCAACATTTTTCACACGATCATAATAATAATAATATCGGATGATTTTTATAGCGCCGTTTTTGTGAAACATCACCTCAAGGGCGCTTTACAAATCTTACTTCCTACTCTTACATTATTTCTATATTAAATCTATGACATTTTTTTTTTTGGACACTATCATTACACATTATTTATATAAAGGATGCAGTTAAATTATCAAAACTAAATACGGCTTGGTCTAAGTTTTCATACCTGTTTAATTGAAAAAAAAAATAATAGAAGCTATCTGTATTTATTCCTTACGATATATGGCAAGACGCTAATACGAATGATAGGATTTATGTGAAGTTGGGCGGCGGGTGAGGACGGGGGCCGGGGGTACTGATCCTATCTTCCAATCTTCTTTGTCTTTGTTGGTGACTCCCTTGGGCTGCGTGACGGGACGCTCGGTGTTGGTTTGCCCATACGCCAGGTGGCGCTCGTCGGCCGGCTTCAGGATCTGGAAAGACCACATCAGCGTGTCGTGATCATATATGGTTTTACCACACATTCGTCTCAGAGATCTCATTTCTACAGCATTCAGTCTACTTTCATCCTTCCTCTGCCAGTTCCATGCCTCACTGTCATACATCAAGGTTGGTATCAGCACTCCATTGTGGACCGCTAGCTTCGCTTCCTTGGACAACTTTTTGTTTGCGCCAACCGCGTTCAGTCCTCCGTTAATGGAGTTTCCTGCATTCACCCTTCTTTCAATATCCCTATCAGTCTTTCCATCTCTCGTAAACATACTTCCCAATTACACAAACTCGTCTACCTGCTCCAAGTATTCATCATTCACAACTATATTGCACACTGTGTTCGTACTCTCGCTTTCAAACACCATGACTTTAGACTTACTTACATTCATCATTAGCTCATTCTTCATACATACTTCGTTCATCCTAGATACGAGGGACTGTAGATCTTCCATACTGTTAGCAATCAGCAGCAATCAGCACCGCATCATCAGCATACAATAGGCAACAAACTTGCAGACTACTCATTTTTGCGCCCAAGCCCACCTCTTTCAATTCTTGCATACAATTATCCATGTATAGATTGAATAACCACAGTGACATTACGCAGCCTTGCTTAACACCTTTTGTGATGTCAAACCACCCCGTAAAATCACCGTTTGCCCTAACACATGCAACGCTTCCCTCGTACAGAGATACGATTGCCTGTATAAGATTTGTATTCACTCCATACTTGGACAACACCTTCCATAACTTTTTTCTGTCAACTCGGTCGTATGCTTTTTGTAGATCTATTCCCTGGTTACGAATAACCTGACAGTATTTTAAACTCTCCTACTACCATCACAGTAAGCGGAAGATGTTGCTTGTGTCGTCCGGGGAGACCCAAACGCAATTCCAACTCAGCCACTGACCGGTCAACATAAAAAATACATATTTATACATAATATATAGAAAATATTAATCTAATTGCGTTCAATCTACGATCTAAGGTTCAAAGTATTCGTTTAAGGTGTAGTGACATTTGTTCAGAAGGAATGTTTTTAGTGATGATTTAAATAGAAGTAGATCGTGTGTTTGTTAAATGTTACGTGGAAGGTTGTTATATACTTTAATGCCATGTAGTTAGGTCCTTTTTGAAATATCTTGTGGTGTTTTCTATGAATCTTATTGTTCGGGTATGTATCGAGTGTTTTAGTGGAAACATGTCTGGAGATGTCCGTACATATACATAACGTCATTATATATAAATATATCAGTGATCGTCAGAAGTTTCAATTGTTTAAAGAGGGATCTACAAGAATCCAGACTACCGGATTTTTTTTAAATTTTTCTTGTGCATTTCTTTTGGATAATAAAAACATCTGCGTTTATTGAGTTTCCCCAAAACACATTGGTATGTTATCGAAAGATTTCAGTTTGGTTTTGAAAGGTTTTTGAAAGTTAAAAAAAAATGTTTAGCAACTTGCTAATTTTGGTAGATACTAAATAATGGACTGCATTATTTATAGACACTCAATAAGAGGGATTCGTATAATTCTTGTTTTCACAAGAACTGATAAGAACTTCACACGAAAAGACTAAATTATCAAAAAAGTCATCGATCAATTCGTCATAACTTAAAAGCATTCGATACATGATTAAAACGCTATATGCTCGCGGATGGTGTTGGTTTAAATGTTTTAGAAAGAAAACACTTTTAAAACATAATGCTTTAAAATATTGATATAAATTGTTTGTTGGCGGGTGTGTATACATATTGGCTCTTATCGGGTTATTACCGATTATTGTTTACTTATTATTATTATTTAATTATTATTATCTAATTTTTATTATTTATTTACTATTATTTACTTATTTATTTTTTTATTTTTTTATTCATGTATTATTATTTATTTATTTATATATACATTATTTTATTCTTGCATTATTATTTACTTATTACTATTTACTGATTATTATTAAATTGTAAAGCCGCCCATCTCAACACAGGATTGTAATAGTGAGATGTGTGGCTAATGTTTTTGTTTTCATAATTAAATTTAAGATTAAGAATAAAAATAATAAATTCCCACACACCACCGATATATTTGTTCCATCATTTTGGAATATTTACAAATTGAATAGTATTTCAGCACTTTTTTAATTCAGGGAGATAATAGATGTTTGAAAAAATTCGTTCATGTTCAGAAAAAACTCACAACATGTAGCTTCATTTGTATCCCTATCATATTTGCCAATATTCCCCCACAAAGCGCTAAGCAAGTTTGAAATGGGAAAATATGAAAACCTGTCATACGGTGATTGGTTGGTAATTGAGATTGGCATCTCGCTCCCCTCCGATATGGATTTATCCCCCCCTGCCCCTCTTCCCCCGGATTCACGGAGTGGAATCCATTTTATCTCCATTCAATCCCTTTATTATTATTTGATTCAATGATTGACGTGATTGCGTTTTAAATGATGTGATAAATCTCTCGATGTATGGGATTTTTTTATTTTTTATTTCACGATCTTTGTATGTTAAAATATGTTTTTCTATTGTCTACGAGGATACTTCACGAAGGTAGAAAATAACTTTAAACTACGTACAGTGAAGTATATTCAAAATAAATTCTCCATAAATAAACAAAAACTGGTATTTTTATCTTTAAAGTGAAATCGTTTTTCAGATAACATGTTGATCAAGAAATCTGCAACAAAACATCAAAATATTAACTATTTTGTTCATTTATGAGGGTGATTAGCTCGGTCCTGACTCTGAGAGACCTAGACAAGTGCGAGCAATTTATTATCAAGCAATAGATAAACATTAATGCAAAGGTCTGAAATATCATAACGGTCACAAGTGATTTCGTTTGCCCTTTTGAATACAATTTTTTTTTTATTTGTTGGTCGGTAACTGCCTCGAAGTATAGGAGCATAGTGTGTGAACAGGGCTACTGACGTTGGTTTTTTTTTTGATGACAGTGACAATTACAAATATTGTTGGATTTTACGTAACCATTACGCTGAACAGAAAAAAATGCGCGAATTACACTCTGACAGTTCGATATTTAGTGTAGTTTAATTCATAAAATGAGTCACTTAATCCACAAAAAATGCTCAGTCGCGTTGGTGACACTGAGAGAGTACGTATCAGTCATTATTCAATATATCGATGGTTCAGTTCGAACGATTAAAGCGTCCGTAAGTGTATTACGACAAAAATGTGCAATTTTTGAGAATTTAATTTAGGTTACGAACTTTAAAGACGGGTCAAAACAAGGCCAGAACTTCGCGTCATACTCGGGAGAAAACGCTTGACTCACTGAAGCTCAATTTAAAATTAAAAGCGAGCTTTCTTACGGAAAAGCTCTCGGGTGGTTAATGGCCCGAAGGGTGGCGGCGGCAAGGAGAGGGGGAGGGGTTCGTTAGCGATCCGGGGATTAATTTCTACACGAGAAAGTGAAGGGAATTCCCCTAACTAGAAAATAATATAATATGTAACGGCGCCCAAATCAGACTTTTTTTTTTGTTATTTTTATTGAAAACAACAAATTTGATGTTATGATACCGAAAGCTTGAATTTCAAAGATCTCCGTTGCAAACGGTAAAATATTTTTGACAGCCTCTGTGATCAAGAAGTAAGGTTCTTGACTACGAATCCAAAGGTCACGGGTTCAAATCGGGTGATTTGCTACATTTGGTGACTTAGTAGGAGTGCCGGGTTCATGGGGTGAGGTTTGTCCAGGTCTTGGCGGCGTATGAGTCTTCCCACCAACTGCGTTGTGGCCCATATCTAGAAAGGCCAGTTGAGGGAGATCCATCGCCTTATACCGCAGTGAGAGGGATGGATTAAGATGCCACTCCTGGACACTCAAATTCCTATCCACCCCAGAGGGAAATTATTTTCCTTAGGGCCTCCTGTGTGGCGTTAATGTAAATCGCTGCCCATTAAAGAGTGGAAGATACTCTCAGTATCGCTCTGGTGAAAGACCACCATTCAGAACCGACAGATTGCTTTAGCCATGTTTGGTGACCAGATATATCTGGGATTTCTTCATCTTCCTCTTTCTCATCTCTTTAACCTCCCACCCTCAGCCTCAACATTCACCAAAAGAGGATGTCGTAGTCCCACTGCCTCCAGACGAATGGGATCAGTTGAGACTCTTGTGCGGTATTCGCGTTAAAATAATTTTTAATTTACCAAGGATTAGGCTACAAAACCCAGTAATATAAAAAAAAAATAGAGGTGTTGATAAATATTTTTCCCGTTTAATACTAAATTACATTTTCATTGGAGGTCCATTACTTTCACTGGCTCCAGACAGTGTCACAATTGTGTAGTATGCACAACAAAAACAAACGCCCATTAAAGGAATTATTGGCAACGCAACTATTCCACCGTAATTTGACATGTTTACCAACTAAAAAATAGATAACGTGGATTCCTGAGGTGAGGCCCAATGTAAGAATCTATAGAGATCCAAATTGATTCCACTGCATGGACGATTGAATCATATAAATGTATATTTATTAATCATCGTTATACGACTAAAGAAGGCGAAAGGGGATTTGCTACCAAAAAATATTAATTCAGAGATCCGAGTCATTCAAAATAGAGCTATACGATATATTTTTAGTTTTGTGTGAGACACACATGTCAAAGACATTTACAGAAACTCTCAAACACCATTCCAACCTTTGAAATAACATACACTATTTCCCGTGTAATTCAACACTCGGCACACACGTTTGATGGCACTCAATTACAATTACGACGTAAACCAACACAACACAAGAAACCACAACAAACTACGTACATATTCCCAAAATTCACTCGACAAAATATGGACTCAAATCTTTAAAATATCCAACTCACGCACAGTACAATAAATTACCTAACGAAATTAAATGTGCAAGACAATGTGAAAGGTTTCAAGGTGAGATGCTAAAACTCTATCATTTGAAAAAATACCTTAACGATCAATGCTGTGATGTGTCTCTGTAATAAGTATAATACTATATAATGTATCAGTGCTAAGTGTCTTTATAGTAAATGTTAATTATTTATTGTAAAATATTATTTCCCAAAAACTTTACTGAAGGTTCTGAATAATGATCCCACAATTAGTTAACTATTTGTAATACAATGCATGCGAATGTATTACATATTATTTTTAATATATAGAGTAATAAGATAAGAGTCAATTTTTTACATATGTTCTAAATTAATAATTATTATTTTTATAAACAATAATTATTAGCCTGAAACACTCATCCAAATTGAAAAAAACCTTTCCGAGCAAAGATAAATGTCGCCGACAGGACTCGAACCTGCACCCTTCTGATGTCCGGTCAGATGCTCTACCGTTGAGCTACGTCGGCTTATCGCAAACCCGCCAAGTTAATCAATATATACTAGTGTTTCATTCAATAATTCTGTTTTTATTATATTTTCACCTGTAAACAACCAACTTTATTAGTATGAGAAAGGCTTGTAACGGCTAAATCCCTCAAATAGATGATAATTATTATACCGATTATTGAAAAACACATTTTTTTTATTTCTATCGTTGTAAAACAAGTATTTTTATTGTCTAATTTTCTTGAAAACTAAATACCAACTTTGTTTGAACTTCCTTCTAAACGACGTTGGCGTTTCACTCCGCTTGGAAAACATTTGATTTCACTTAGCTAAGTAGGGAAAAGAAACTTCAAGTACAGACTATTTAGTCGGATGGGAGCTTTGCAAAAGTGAATAGTAGATACCTCTCCCAATAAACCAGCATTAAAAATATTCTTACTAAAAGTGTAAATAGTTTGTTATAATGCATCGTAAACCGATTATTTATTTGTTAATTTAAAAAAATAACTTATTAATTCGTTTTAAATAGGGCAATTCCGATGTAATATTACGGAAAAATCTTTCTAACTCTTTTCGAGTAAATTATTTTATACCGGTTCCGACCAGATTAGCGATTGTCTTCAGTCTAGTACCTACAATTTAAACTCATACCAGAATATTTCTAACATCTTTCGTCGAGTTTTTCACTCTTCATTATTATTCTAATGTGGTGTTTTGTTTTTGTTTACATTTTAATGGACACTATATTTCAAACTGCACGTGGTAGAAATGACTTAGCGTGCTGAAAACGCCATAAGTAAATACCTGTAAAATTTTCATAATGTCAAACTTCACGATTTTAGAGATTTAACTGCTTCATAAACACATGTTTGCTGCTATGTAGACGTACTTCTTGAATATTTCAACATTAATTCACTTAAAATTAAAAGGGAAATGATTGATTTAATATATTTATTCAAAATAATTCACGGTCATATAAATACTGCATTATATTTTTGCAGTATTGAAATAAATGTACCTAATTTCTATTGTTTAAGACGCCATAGCACATCCCACCTGAATACTTTCAGAAATAATATGGCCTACCTTAGTCCTCTGTCCCAAATTTATCGACTATATAATAAGATAGAGTGTGCTAATGTAGACATTTTTGTCGATAATCTGTACAGTTTCACAAAAATATCCTCCTATTACTTAAAAATATGTAACAATGATTGGGCAAATTATATTATGTATCGCTTGTCTCTCTTTGTGTCTCTTGTTTCTATTGTATTATGTATCATTGAGTGAGTTTTTGTTATTTTATGTTTTCTGTATCTTTTGTCTGATTATTATTTTTTTTTTATATGAATACCTCACAAGAGTCCCAACTGCTCCCAACCGTCTGAATGCAGTGAGACTATGGCATTCCCGATTGGGGAATGTTGTGAGGCTGAAGGTATTGGGGAGGGCAAGGAGAAGGGGAAGAGGAAGGTGGGGAATACCTGGCTATTCAGATCTGGTCACCAAACACGGCTAAAAGCCATTTCAAGCAACGTTTCAATTCTGAATGGTGGTCTTTCACCAGGGCGATACTGAGAGTATCTTCCACTCCGTAATTTGTGTATATTAACTTAGTTTTTTATAAGTGGATTGTTCACACGTAAGTGTGAACTTCTGTAAAAAGCCAATATAAATAAATAAATAATGTGTAAAATTCAAAAAAATTCCCCTACAAATTACATTATAACTTTCAATGTACATTTCAATCTTTACAAAAACGTAAACAATAGTAGATTCTACATAGATTTTTAAACAATAATATCGACTGTACCGAACGTCTGTCCCTAAATAATTTTAACATGGCTCTGAGTCATACTCGTCATACACTACTATTCCACACGCATAGTTATGCTCTTTAATAATATTTGCCTAAACTCTACATCGACAACTCTACGCCACATTAAGGAGCATCTTGTCAATGATATAAACTGCTCAATGCGCATACACATTGCATCACTTCTATAGATCACCACTTCTCACACCTCCAAATACTTTGCAAGGAAACATATCATAGGTACCCACTACGTAATATTTAATTTCTGAAAATTGTTTCTCACTTTAACCAATGTACTATTTTATTTCTATGACAAAAATTATATTTTTTTAAATCATATAAATTTATTTGGAATATCGTATTTCTATTTTAACGTTATAATTCGATCGAAATATTAACCTTCAAAACATAAAACACTACATCAGCGCAGTTAAAACCAATCTTCGATATATTGAAATAGCAAGGAAATTCTCTTGTTCCAACAGAGTTAAGCTAACAGAGCTCCCCCCGCTCCCCCAGTAAAGTATAATGGCATTTAATTGCTACGGCCGCGCGAAGAGAAGAAAGTTTCGTTTTCAATACAAATACTACGGAGCTTTCCGTTAAAAAAAAGCCCTCATTTAAAAAGCTCCCGTGCGATGAACTTGAACTGATTCCACTTTTAATTCAAGAAATTCAACTCGGCCAATCGATACTACTCCAAAGTATTTGTTTTGGTACGACTTTGAAAAAGTCAGTTGTTTCTTTGAATAAACTAATGAATTTTTAATTTTTTTGTGAAGTTTAGAATAAGACTAATTTCAAGTGTTCTGAATTCTGAATAGTCAATAATGTTATGAGATCTTGACTTCTTGAACACGAAAGCTGTGCAATTAATTGATGCCAAAATTAACCATTCAAGAGAATGATGTTTCAGTACATATACTTTCTGCCTAATCAACTTTCCATTTTTTTACTACATATTAGATATCATATTTCATTAAGCCTTGTGGGTGGAAGCCAAATTAATACTTTAAACATAGTTAATATCAACTCCTCGTGGTGCTTTCGTATTTCACGATTATATATTGTATTAAAACTGGACGGGTTCTTTTAAAAGGCCATGCAATTAGAACCTATCAAATTTTATTAAAATTTATCTAATGAATACAGATAAACAACGAATGTAACGCCGTTAATAATGATTTTTAATTCGCAAAATAACTGCCGTCCAGTTTCTTCCAGTGGCGCTTATAAATTTTAACGATAATGCCGTGAAATTCTAAGATTACGACGAGTTTTCAGATATTTCTAGTTTTTTTTTTCATAAACTAAGTGAGCCCGACCTAGCTTTATGCACAAATCGCTACAACTTGACACGGTTAACTTTGCAGTCAGTATCGTCGAAGATATTGGAGATACCAGTGCAAAATACATCTCTGAATGGAAGCTTTATTTGGAAGAATGAATTTTTATCATGTGAATATTAATCATTTTTCCACAACCTAGATATAGTTGTTCATAGAGTTTGAACAAAAAATCCTTTTCCGATTAGAAATTCATCCACCCGTCGGTTCTTTTCATTGCACTCTGCACCACTTTTTGACATTTTTGGCACATTACATTTTGGCATTTTTTTTACATTTGGCATTCTTGTCAAATGCGGCCACCATAGCACGAACAGTAGGAGATGTTGGAGCATTCCGAATTCCATAACAATGCCGCTATTCGACCATTTTCGTTCGCCCTACAAATCTCTTCAAATCTGAAATTTTAAAATAAAAGTTAATTTTTTTTTTTTCAATATGGACTTTTTTCCCACCATGTCGACAAAAATGCCAAGCATTAACGGTCCATCCTATTGCACACATCGCAGTTCCGCAGTACGCAAACATATACGAGTATGTACATGCAATCTGTTCACGTGCAGAATAATGATGTACGGGTGGTAGTTAGTAGATGGATGCAGGCAACTACACCTAACCTCGTGTAATTTCCTTCGGCTTAATTAAAACGTTGCAGCAGTCAGCAAATTCTTTAGCCAGGAGCAATCAGATTACGAGTATCGGCAGAATTGCGAAAGCTCACAGAGAATATCAAAAATTGACTCCAGTGAGAATCTGTATTAGTCGTGAAACCCCTCTAAATCCAAAATTTTCTACATGTGGCTGTTCTGACTCAACCTCACATCTACAAAAATTAAATTAATTATCTAGTTTCCGCATATTACAGCTTTTTGTAATATTTAATTAATTCTGATTAAATGTATTGATTAATTAAAAAAATTATTGCTTTCAAATTTCTTTCATCTCCTGCGAAAACATGATTTTATAGATGCGAGGCTAAGTCAGAACAGCGACGATATAGATCGTTTTGACGATTTATTAAGGCGAAGAGGAATTATTTATTATTTCTAAATTATGGTAGCATTATGACGCGATACGATAAACATACCTTTTATAAAGAGAAAAATATTTATTGTATAATTTACGTAGGCTTAGAATAACACAGGTCTGCAAGTTAAAAACAGGATAGGATTACCTTACATTTTCTTATGGATTTCAACTTGGTAAAAACTAAAAAATTACCAAAAACATTCGATCAAATCAATTTTTTTTGTTATACTAAAGTTTTTGTTTGTATTTAGCTTAAAATTCCTAGTTAACTTAAAATTCAGTTTTTTTTTACTTAAAACGAGGACTTCATTAATTCTATCAATTATAGCTGGACTTGGCAATAAAATGTTAATGGTTCAAGAGAGTGGTGGTAGAAAGAGGTGGATAAAGTAGTTTTAGAGTTGGAAGTCTAGTTTAGTTTGGAATTAGAGGGGGAAGGTCGCATGATCGTGTAAAAACGTGTTAAAAGTTGACAGTGAATAATATTACCCCAACCTTGACTCAGCTGTTCATCCAGTGTCCCATGGTTCTGAAATACCAGTTCCACAGCCACCTTTTAATTTAGATGACATCCTGAGTGAGTCAGAGGACTCAGACACATTAGCTTCCCAGGACGAATATAGCTCAGATTTTTCTGTTGACGAGGGACCTCAATTTTTTTCTTAGAGTGAGCTCAACCCCCTGCTAAGAGACTTAGGTCTTTCAAAATATGCTGCCGAATTACTAGGATCAAGACTAAAAAACAAAAACCTGCGACCCCATGTTCATGGAACAAGCATCGAGAGAGAGAATTTACTCAGTTTTTCTCCAAAAGGGGAAATCTGGTTTATTGTAATGATGTTCATGGGCTCATGTAGTGGGTTGAAATAGAACAAGATTCATCAAAATGGCGCATATTCATTGATTCGTCCAAAACTAGCCTCAAAGCAGTCTTGCTGCATAATGGAAATGTATTTGCATCTCTTCCTATGGGACACTCATTTCATATGGGAGAAAACTTTAATGACTTGGCTAAGATTCTTGAGAAAATTAAATATCAAAAGCGTAAGTGGTTTGTTTGTCGAGATTTCAAAATGCATGTTAAGTCAGCTGGAAGTTACACAAAATATCCTTGCTTTCTTTGTTTATGGTATGGTAGGGCGAAACAGCTGCACTGGACAAAAACTGACTGGAGACCATGAGACAGATTAACCCCCGGCGAGAAGAACGTCATCAATACGACCTTGATTTCCCCAGAAAAGGAGTTATTACCACGTCTTCATATTAAATTTTTGGCTCATAAAGCAGTTTATCAAATCACCGACAAGAGATGGGGATTGTTTCAGATATCTGTGTCCGGAGTTCCAAAAATTTTTTTGCAAACCTGTGTAATTAATAAATATTTTTTTTTATAATACTGAATATCCTCAAAAAACACTTGCGCAAAAGAAATTTAAAAAAAAAGAGTAGGGTGAAGTTTAATTTTTTCATAAACAATAAGTAAATAAATCATTTTGTTCGTTTTTCCTGCGCATGTAATTATTTTATTATTAAATAATGTAATTATTTTACTTCGCTTTTTAAAAATATTTTTAATATTTTGTAAAACATATGCAGGGTGGTCAGAAAGGAGCCATATTTCTGATTTGATTATGATAAATGCTAATGCTCCTATGTAAATTATAAAAATTTATAATTTTCTTTTTTTCTTAAAAGCATATGTTCGTCGTATTGCGTATTAATATTATAATTACACCGAAACAATAAATAATCCCTCTCCGCCTTAAGATAATTATTCTGGTAAATTTTGACGACAATTTAAATAAAGATATATTCAGCATTGATTGAAAACGAAAGTTGCTAGAATGAAAAATAAAAGAAAAATCACAAACATGACATCAAACTTACGAGCGGTTAAGATCCTCGACTACAAATCCGGAGGTCAAGGGTTTGAATCCCGACAAAACTTATTTATATAATGATTCCAAATAATAAATAAATATTAAAATAATAATATTTAGTATATTTGCGGCACGTCTCGGAGTGGTCGACAACCAAGTATATCCACTCCCTTCAGCCTCACTGACTCTAGACACTTGGGAGCAGTTGGGACTCTTGTCATGAAAAAACAAATACGATTAAGAAATAAATTAACTGATGACCACTTTAAAATACGTAAAATAACTAACTCTAAATCACTTCAATCGTAATATGGATATCGACTTGAAGTGGTCTCATTGATAGCATTAGGTTTGATGTTGAACACTTTACTTCGCTATTCCCTTTCATAATACGTATTTGATAGGGTTCTGTATTTCTGGCCACAGTAAATCACTGTTAAATGCTTCCTAATTGAATGCTGAGTAAAATCTTGATAACTTATTGGTATTCAGGCTTAGACTAATCAAAACATTTCACAGTGAGGCGAATGCAATCTAAAACTATATTGTATACCTATGTCTGCTATATGTTTGTTTAAATCGTAAATACGATAATTAAAATTTATCAATTCCTACCATATACGGACATTCTAACAATATAAGTAATAATGCATTTATGGGGAGCTGAAAATAACGCGTTATTTATCGGTGAATTTCGCATTATTTTTGTGTTGTTTGGAAAAAATTATGTTATTTATCAGTAAAATCTGTGGTTTTTTGCAATAAAAATGGTGTTATTATTATTTTTTTTGTATTTTATAATAAACTAGCTGTTGGGTACCCGGCCTTGCTCGGATACAATAATTGATTTTACAGCGAAAGTAACTATCTCCAAATAAAGAAACATTCATTTGAATATTTTATTTCATTCCAAAGGTTTATTTTTTCAAATTATATCTAAATCATAAAGTTCTTAAGTAGGTACCTACTCGTGTTTTCCATTTTGAAAATATTCTACTAAACAAAAACTTCTTCTTTTGAATATGCAACCTGTGGCTAACCAGAGTGTTATATCTATGGGCTAACCTAAATAAAACATGACCGGATCAATGTTTTTTCATACTAATTTTGAAACGTTATAGCAACAGTTTTACATATTTGATTTCATTCAAACTACTCTCTAAAACTTCCCGGCACTAATAAGAACAAACTGTGATATTTTCAACGAAACCGGTCCACTAATTTTCGAGAAATTTGAGAAAAAACAAACAAACAAACTTACATTGATTTTTATATATATAAAAGTAGTATACTTGTATTTTCGTCATTTTTTTTAAATTATTTTTTTAACCACTTTTTATAATGATTTTTTTAATCGCAAAAAAATTACTGCGCACGGCGTTTTCAATACAGCTGTGTTCCATTTTACGGCTACTCAAGTTTGAAAAACCACAGAAAAATAAATATTTAGATCGTATTACATTGGCTTTTTTTAATTTTTAAGTATCGTACTATCGCGTAATAATACGACAATTTGCGTTATTTATCGCGGTTTTTGATGTTAAGAAGGGGAAATTCGCCGAAAAATTCGCTTCATCGAAAACGCAAAATTTTCTAGTCTCCATGCATACATTCATACAATCAAACTGATTAAGTGCTCATTTTTAGAAGAATTCATTATGATTTTTTTTAAATTAAACACACCGAGCTCCTGGCGTTCGAAGCAGTTCCCAAACAACAAATCATTTTTTTAGAAGCCAAAGGCAAACGAAATCCTTTTTGACAGTCATTGACGTAAAATGGTGACAAAAATAATATTTCGGGTCTTTGAATTAATGTTCAACTATTGCTTGATACTTGGTCGCACTTTTCTAGGTCATGCGTCGCTCGCCTCGCGGAGTCATGACGGAATTTATTATATTCATCATGACTGTACATTGGTGCTACTTTTCAAAATGTGTTTGGTGACCAGATCTAAATAACCAGATACATCCCAACCTTCCTCTTCCTCGTCTCCTTCCCTTCCATTAAGGATACCATAATCCCATCGGTTCCCGTCAGTTGGGACTCTTGTGCGGTATTCACGTTTTAAAATTGTTTTATCCTCCAGCGTCAAGTCTGAAACACCTACTTAATATCATTCCACCTGCCTGTCTATGGCAACACAGGGTGGTCCCTAACCCATTGCTAACATAACCTAAAAACCGACTTACATATTATTCCAATTTGGGTGGCTTAGACCAGTAATTAATCTTTCCAAAACGGCCAATTTCACGCGCTTTGTCAGGACGTTATCCCGGTACCCCGATCAGGGCTTTTAATGGTTTCCTTTCTGTTATCTAGTCCGGTCATGTTTCGATTTCGTTTCGTCGCCAATACGGTGTGACACGGTTAACTTTGCAGGCGGCCAAAGGAGGAACTAAAAACCCCATTGTGTGATATAAAGTCATACAGATGAGAGAGAAGTCACAAGGACATTAATGAACACATGAAACCGATAAATACTGCCGGCATAAGCACAAAGGCAGCTATTTTACAAATGAAAAATGTTTTCTAATAAATTTTAAATCCCTTTTTAATAAAACGATAGGTAGAATTAAATTTATTTCCTTGTAAAAAAATGACATATTGTTTTCCATTTTTTTTTACAAAATCGGCACTATTTTTAAGCAATAAGAGAGTATGCAGAGTATCATAAGCAAAAGCGCACTATAGTTGAGACATTTACTGTGTTTTTGCTTATGATAGTCGATATAGGTACATACTGTGTTTTCTTATTTTGGGTTTTATTTTCTTAGGTATCTATTTTTTTAATACACCTAATTTTAAAGAGCAATATAACATATAACAATTATGAAACCAATTACATAATTTAAAAAAATATATATTGCTTTCTTAAATAAAAACAAAGTTATGACTAATATACTTTTATACAGCTTTTAGAACAAATAATAATATAGGAACAAGCCTAAAAAACTCAAAAAGTAAAAATCCTAAACTTAATAATAGTGGCATATACGAATTAAAATGTGACCACACTGACTGCAACGCTACCTATATAGGGCAGACGGGAGGGGCTTTCTCAACTAGATTCAAAGAACATATAAGATGTTATAAAAATAAAATCACTTCTTCAGGATTCGCAGAACATCTTTTAGTAAATAATCACTTCCCGTTTGACAACAACAAACCTAAACCCTTACATATGGAAAGAAAGGGCCTAAGATTAAATTTACTTGAAGATTTAGAAATTAACAAACGAACGAATGATCCTAATATAACATTAATTAATAAAGTAAGGAAAATTATATATTCACAGCTTCTCAGTATGTTCATATTATCAAAACAATAGAACACATTTAAATAAATACGAGCAAACACATTATGTAACATAAATGTGAAAACATAATAAAACATAAATCTGAAAACCTCACAGAATTTAGAATTTAAATTGTTTTCTAACTAAATCTGTTTTACCGATAATAAATCATTACCCATCCAAATTGAAAAGGAGTGGGGGGAGTAAATAAAATCATATAAATAAGTCGTCACAATGTGGATTAACCAGTTTGAAAATGGCCTTAAACGCCGAAACAGCTGTCACAATAATATAAACTAAAAATACTTGCAGAACTTAATAATAACATTATCAAATTTGATTTACATTAAATTTTTAAAAAATAATTAAATGGAGTTCTACGAATTAAACACAAAAACAATTAGTTACTAATATACTGTGTTCTTTCTTATTAAAATAATGTTTCAAAAAGAAAAATTGGTATTATTAATAATTTATTAGGTTTTATAATGGTTTTTTGTTATAAAAACTAGCATCTAATTTAGTCATTTTTTTATGTTTGGTTGATAAACACATACCTTTTCATATATAGTATTACTTGTGCGAATACCTCATTTTTTTATTATGACGGCAATATTTCGACGAGTCTGCCATTAGTTTAAATTATATTTTCAGTATCGCGGAAGACAAATACCTATAAAAGTAGTTAATTACTTTCGATTGGTATCTGTATTCATTTTTTAATTTGTACTAATATTCTGCAATGAATTTACAGAATAAATAAACAATATTATTAAATTAGAATGTCTTAGAAAATAATAAAGGTTTCCCAACAACTATAATTAATATCTGCAGTGGCGACACTCCCAACTGCAAAGTTAAGTGTGTCATGCTGTGAGTGTTGATACGTTTCGGTTGATATGGACGGCGACCACCGCCGGTAAGTTTGCCCGCTGCATTTAATCGGACACGCCTAGTTCTGCATTTCGGAATTCTATGGCGGGTCGTGCCAATGTCTTGCTTCGTCATTTACTGGGGCCTATTCTGCTCGCAACAAAAAATTATTTAAATGACAAAAAAAAAACAACCAAACGTCACCAACATTCAATATATCGCCAACATTCAACACATCGCCAACATTCAATACATCGCCAACATTCAATACATCGCCAACATGCAATACATAACGAATATTCATTGTATCACCAACATACAATAGCTTCATCCAAACAGTCCACACAACATACATTCCCATCTAGCAAATATATAATTAAGCCATAAAAAGGGGAAAATAAAGCGTATGAATTCATGTTTGACTACAATAATATTTTCGGATTTTTCCATTAGTGTTCAACTATTGCTTGATACTTGTTGGCACTTGTCTAGTTCATGCATAGCACACCTCTGGTAGTCTAGACAAGTCTAGACGAGCCTAATGCATCACAAACATTTAATAAATCACCAACAATCAATCATCACCAACATGTAACAATCCTCAATTTATTGGAATAACCTATTAAAGCTTATATACCTCATTGTAATATTTAATCTCCGAAGAAGGTAATGTTAACAAATCTCAAATTAAACATGAAACAAAATAAAAAGGTATCAATCGCATCTGAGGAATGTTAATATTATCTTCTTCAATGATTAAATATAATAATATATTACGAACATCAAACAACATTCAATACATTGCAAACATTAAAACTTTAACCTGCATTTATTCACTAACGGAACATTCAAGTACCTGACTCCTAGGAATAATTTAGGGTTGCCTATCTACAAGTACACGATATTTTATATCAGTCAATACTTGTAAATACTCGACCATACTAAGTTCAACATATTTGTTACCTCAAATCTTGTTTTATTATTCACTACACCGCAAAATATCATTAAGAAAAAACAAATGATAATCAAAATTATAACAAAACCAAAACACAATGATCCAAATACAAAAATTTAAAAAAAATGTACAAAACGAAAACCGCAAACAAAAATTCAGAAAAAAGGGTTTTATTCTTTTTTTTTCGAAGGAAGCAAACACTTTGGGGTGTGACATTATATATTAAATGAAAAAACATTATTTGTAATAATAATAATAATAATAATAACGATTAAGGCGATCGTTATTAATTCAATAAAAGTGGTGTTTTATAAATTGTGTTTTTTCATTTAATTTTATTCTTTTACTTGCTTGAAGAGAATAGTCCCCTTCACCGCGGAAGAAACGCACCTTACGTAAGGACGTGAAGGCCTCATCACCTGCCTACTAATCAAGATTACCGCGGGCAGGTAGACGCGGCCAGGGCGGCGCAAGCCAGGGCCGGGGACGGGACAACGGACAGGAGCAGGCAAGGCAGGGCCTGCGGCGGTCGCCATTATTTACCGTTGCGTCGTTGATCTCCAAATTGAAAAGCCAACAGGCCCCGAATATTGATCGACCGATCTTCCGATACGGGAATATTGATCGGCCGATGGTCTGATAAGGCGATGGCCGGTCGGGAGACGTTGAAGATATGTGAGAAATGGAAGGATGCAGTTGATGTGCAGTAAGAGATCAAACTTATTCAAATGTATTTAACGCAGCTTCTTACTTCATCATCAACCATAATACATAATTAAAAATACGATCAATCTACAATTTGACGACACCTGTGGTCAAACGGTTAAGCTCCTCGGATTCAGATTTCAAGGATTCAGACATTGCGGGTTCAGTTTCCGGTGTGCGCAGACATGTTTTTTTCACTGTAGATACTTCCCAATATTTCTCTTCCTTATCCCCTCCCCTTCCCACTTCTATCAGCCTCACGACAAATATATTAATAGGAGATGACATAGTCCCACTAACTTCGGAGAATTGGAACTGTAGTAGGTGTTCAGAAAAAAAACAATTTTAATGCTTTCACAGTAGTGCGTACTTACTTTTTTTTTAATTACAGAAAATCTTATAAATTATATCTATGCCAATTATATTCTTTGCTCTGCTGAATAGTAAAGTTTGACATTCATGTAATTCATCTGCTGAATAGTAAAGTGCGACAATTGTATACTTTCCTCTGCTGAATAATGAAGTGTAACAATATAAGTGATTTTTTCAGTTAACATTAACTATGTTGAAGGGAGTGGAAAGGGTGAAGGGACGATGAGAGGTGACAGGTGTAGGTCATCATGATTCCTAATAGTGAAAAGAAGAAATCAGGGACGCTGCAGGAAGATATAACACGTTTACCTAAATAAAGTACTTGAGTTGGGTTAAGTTAGGTTAGGTAGACAAGAGTAGAAATCAAGGAGAGACAGTCTGACATTTAAAAGTCGACAAAAATTAAGGACACTGCGATCGTTTAAATCGTTTTAAATATCAACACAAAGATGGCTCATAGAAAAATCAAAGTATGTTCAAAATGGCACAATTTTCCAAGGGCATATGTTTTACTTTATTCAAACAGTGTTCAGAAATTACGGGCACTTTCCGAAATGAGATGATACTACATCACATTTCAATGTAATTTTATGTTTAAATTTTTTTTATTGAACGCTTTGGAAAAAAATAATTACATGGAATGGAGATTATTTTTTTCTGATTTTTCTTTTTCGAAATAAACATGTAGTTATTAGATGTTAGATAAATATAAACATTTAGAAATCACATTCCAGATCATTTTAATACCCTAAATAATAGTTATGATGTTTTGCCTCGTTTCTTTGAAACGAACTGTCAATAGCGAATATGTGAAAACATTCGAATATGAAGAACACATTTCGAAGTCCAGATCAATAGTTTGGTGTTGCAATAGTAATGACATTTTGTATTTCCAAAATAACAAATATCTAGAATTAAATGCCGAGCTATATTTATAATACGATGTGCTAATATGAATAAGGATAGTGTGCCAATACAGAATTGTGCGACGTTCAATCCGCCTAACCCTGCGGGGAAATAGAGCGATGGTTTCAAACTTCCTAAAGGTCTATTCACATCTACCACCACCGCGCAGTGCAGAAAAGTACAGTGCAGATACGACAACATTAGTTGCTTACATTATCTATGAACACATTCATGTTACAGCATACGTAAGCGTAACGTATCCGCGCATGCACGGGCCAGCAACGGCCAGGATTGTCAGCTAGAATATTTTGACGGTGCTGGCTCCTACTGGTGTCGTCTGCGCCTGCGCAGTTAGTATGAACACAAACGTATGCACCCCCATCTTGGCATCGCCGTTAGTTGGCGTCAACGGAACCAAATATTGCTAAAACTAATAAGATGGACAACGAATAATTTATTGAATTGATCAGAGAAAACAGGTTATGGACTAATAATAAATATGAAAATAGAATTATCAAATCCACGACCACGTTGAATACTCGCGTCTGTGCTGTTCCTGCACTGTCCTGTTATTTGGTGCGCGGTGCAGGTAGATATGAATAGACCTTAATTTGCACTCTTGGGATCATCTGATCGATGACCAATAAAACACATCCTCGTGAATATTTCATCATCGAGATTAAATGATTGAGATATCAAAGAAATTTTAATCGAAAGCTCCACAACGAGGGCTCAGCAGCCGCGATGGTGTGTTGATGGATTCCTGAAAGCCATTCCCTTCGATCAGTTCGCCTATAATGACGTAGTTCTCACTTTATGGCTCATCCTTCTTGCGGTAATGCTAACGATTTGAGACTTTACGTCTTCCAACATAATAATTACAGGTTAAAATAATATAGTAAAAGTTTACGACCTATTCTGACCAACAGTTACGTAGTTAGGTGCAGATTGTTTACATTACACCACGTATCATTACACCACGCAGTGGCGTGGAGTCCATAAAGGCTGAAAAGCTGTACCTACCTTAAGCCTCCGCATTCAGAATTTCTATCCAGATATTCCAAACTTCCCCTTAAAAATTGATGTTATTATGAATTTTAAAAATATGTGTTAGTTTTTAAGATAATCTCTATTCACATGTCTAGTTAAAAAAATAATTATATGGGCATATGAGATTCCCTCCAAAGAAAAAAACCGCAAAGTATGCTCCGACAAATATTAATAACACGTGTTATTCTGTTATTTAACATGTTATGGTTACGAAAAAAATGAGAGTTTCTTTAAATGCTACTTAAGTCAGTAATCTTTTTGTAGATTTTTGCTCTATTCTGAATATGTGTTTGATTAAATATTTTTTAAACAATCGCTTACGCCCTAAACATATTTTACGTTGGCGCGCATTCAGTAATAACATATCTCTTTTTCAAACAATGTTCAATGTATTGCGGGGTCATAAGTAAAACAAACCATACATAGGAAATAAAGGATAACAGAAAAACGCATCAAATTTTCCGAACAATTTTTTTTTCCATGAAATTGGTAAAGAACTAATACGCTCATTTATTCAATTGTCCACTACAACCAGCGGAAGACGATAATAGGCACTCCCACACGTACGCTTCGTAACGCGCTCTTAGAGGAGCGCTCCAGGAAGCACGCAGAAAAGTAAAGTACGCTAAAGCAATTTATCGGTTTGCAGCGCAGCCCATTATGGTACTTTTCTGCGCAGGGTCTGGAGCGGCGCGCGAAACGCTCGTTCCGAAGCGTACGTGTAAATCCCACCAATGTAATGGCCATTTTAAAATAGTCAATACATAATAAATTCATACCCGTACTACTACACACAGCCTACCTTTGGCCGTAGACCAATGCACTCCACTGACACAATGTATCATATCGCGAAACTTCAAGGGGTTATTTTTTTTAATAATAATAATAATAATCGGATGATGTTTTTGTGAAAAATCACCTCAAGGGCGCTGTACATATCTTACTTTCTATTCTTACATTATTCCTATATTAAATCTATGACTTTTTTTTTTGGACACTATCATTACACATTATTTATAGACCATATAAAGAGATGCAATTAGATTATCAAAATTAAATACGGCATGGTCTAAGTTTTCATACATGTTCAATTGAAATAAAAAATATTCTGTTATTCTACAAATAACGTTTTTTTTAATAAATTTCCACAGTTAGTGTAAACATACCTCTTAAACTGGTGACCTTCGTCAAAAGTATTGACATAAATTATTGAAATAAATTTCTTAAAATGAAGCTCACACTGCCATCGTACATATGTATTTGGATGAGTGTTTCAGGCTAATAATTATTGTTTATAAAAATAATTAGTAGACATTTATTTATTAATTTAAATATATATATATACATAAAATATATATATATACATAAAATATATATAGTGGGTTTCACGCTCATACCGTGATACTTCTGGGTGTGATTATTTATTGTAATCTAAGAAAAGTTTTCAAACAAGCATTCCAATTAAAAATATAAATAATTGTCTCGACGCCATCTATTGAGGGATTTAGCCGTTACAAGCCTTTCTCATACTAATAAAGTTGGTTGTTTACAGGTGAAATATAATAAAAACAGTAATTATTGAATGAAACACTAGTATATATTGATTAACTTGGCGGGTTTGCGATAGGCCGACGTAGCTCAACGGTAGAGCATCTGACCGGCAATCAGAAGGGTGCAGGTTCGAGTCCTGTCGGCGACATTTATCTTTTCTCGGAAGGTTTTTTTCAATTTGGATGAGTGTTTCAGGCTAATAATTATAGTTTATAAAAATAATTGTTACCGTTTGCGCTATTCACAAAAATCTTGTCTTAAAAAAACTTTAGTTTATCAATTAATAAAAAATATCTACTAATTCACTGTCTCTTACTTATAATTTGAATGAAAATAAAATGTTAATTAATGTTCAATTTTGTGGAATAACTTATTGAAGCTTATAAAACTCATTGTAATATATATTTAATAGGAACGGCTGTGCTGCAAAATCATGATTTCAGAGGCAACTTTTATTAAATAATTATTTGCGAGTTCATCGTTTTTTTTAATATCACATTTTCTGTGTGAATATGGTTACGTAAATAAAAATATAAAAACAAAACATATTAAAAAAAACTTTTTTCGGGTAGATTTTTTAAATTATGTGTGGCAAATTTGTGTTCCATAGTAAATTGGTCGTTTTTAAATTAATTTAAAGTCCACCATAATGCTAGTTTTAATATATATTTTTTAATTTTTAATTTTATATTTCATTATATTTTCAATTTAGATGTGGTAAAACTTTTTTTTTACATCACCGTTAGCCCACAAATAATTGTTAAAGGTGCCTCAAAAATCGGGAAAAATCGATTCCTTTAATGGCCTATATTTCATAATGTAAAACAAAAATAAATAAATCACTTCTAATCCGTACTAGATATTTACTATACTTTTTGATGGAAAAAAAAGATCATTAGGTTTAGGTGAGTACTTTGGCCTCAAATCCAAAATTAAGTTATGCATGAAACAGGCAGCGCAGCCGTTCCTCTTAATCATTGAGGAAGGTTAATATTAACAACTCTCAAAATGAAACATGAAACCAAAAAGACACAGAAAAGAAAAAGAAACGATAGCGGCTGGGATTCAAACCAATGATCTATCCGGGATCATGAGGTAATTTTCTTTTCTGTGTCTTTTTCGGATAAATGTTTCATTTTGAGAGGTATTATCTTCAATGATTAGAAATGTATTAAATAATGATCTCCAACACGCTGAAGAAAGTTTAACGATACTATTAGCCATACGTACATAAAATCCTTGATATCTGGGGTTTACATGGAAATGTATTACTTATTATACCATTTGTCTACGTTTACTAGTTTGTAAACAAAAAAAATACATATGTTAATTTACTCTATTAAGTATAACAGATTGTGATACTTTTAACAAAACGAATAAATGATAGTTTTAGGTGTCGCCGCAAAAATATACAGGCAGCACCAACCGGCAAGCTATTGTGAACTAACCATACTTCAACTAGCGACATCTAACAAAGTCTGTTAGAATGAGCATAGATATTATTCTTAGCAAGGAACTAAACCAATCTACGCGTTTTCAAACACCAGGGTTGACACAATATTTATTGTAATAATTTTTTTATTAAATATTGAAATAGCATGAATATTCAGCAAATTACATTTATCTTTTAAAAAAAAAACACATACACAAATTAGATATTGACACAATCAGACTTGAACTCAGAAAAGTAAAAAAGATATTTTTAGTAAAATAAAAAGGTAGGTATTAGGAATTTTTATTATTTTTACACATGCAAATGCAGTTCAAATAGGTACTTACATAATAAACAATTAGAAATTTCTGGAATGTCGTTTGTATTATTTTCTTTGATCACGTATTAAGTCATTTAATAGTAATGTGGCTTCGCCCGAGTTCCACCTTTCCCATTTGAAAAATATGAAGCAAACGATCTGTAATGTTAGATTTACATTTAACAGTTATTGGATTTTTCCAAACTCCATAGCTCTTGATGAGCTTAAATAAGGTTGCGACCGGATAACAGTTGGGTTGACCTATTAAGTAGTACAAATTAGTACAAACCTACAAAGTAGTACAAGTAGTACAAATGTCATGGCACCAGAGCAGGTAGCACGTTAAATAACATATTATGTTGCGTTAAAAATGATTGGTTGATGACCCTAATTATTTGACAATGTGTGCACCGCGGAGGTAGAATGACATTAATTTACACATACCAACCTTTTTTATGTGAATACCGCACAAAAGTCCCAACTGCTCTCAACCGTCTGCAGCCAGTAAGACTATGGCATCCCCAATTGGGGAATGTTGCGAGTCTAATGGTAGCAGGGAGAGGAAGGAGAAGAAGAAGAGGAAGGTGGGAAATACACCAAACACGGCTAAAAGCCATTTCAAGCAACGTTTCAATTCTGAACCAATGCCATTACAATCCATTTATCAGGTAAATTCACGAACGTTCCGTCAAAAATGATGGTGCAATGTTATTGTGTACCTAACCAATAATAATAGTAACAAAAAATATTTGTGGTTTGTTGGAAATTCGAAATTGAAAATAGCTGGCAAAAAAATGCAGATTTTGATATTTGATAAGTGTGCAAAAATTTAAATTATAATGTCACATCACCAAGTTACCGCTTCATATGAAAATACATCATTATTCAATTGAAAAGAACGGTCAGTTTAATAATGCCTTCGGAAGGCGAAATAGCTGTCACGCGTAATAATAATCCCCGAGCAGAACTATTTTAAAAATAAACCTTTTTTTTTAAATTGAATAATAATTGTTAATATTAAATTTTACAAACATTAAATTATAACGGAGTTCTACAAATTAAACTAACGCAATAAATAAAATGTAGGCATTTAATAAAGTGGAACACCAAGGTACTCTTGGTTTTTTTAAGGTTGTTCCTCCATTCAATTCTCTTCACATTCGAGTTTGACTGTTCTTTTTTAACGAAACAAAGCGACACAACAGAACTCAGTTTTTTCACGTTTTTATTTTATTTTGATCTGTGAAAATGTTTTTTTTATTTATTTATTTAACCTGGTTATTTCGGTACGTAAAATTTCAAAAATACGAAAAAAACTCGCTTCCCCGTGTAATAATCTTCCTTGCAAAACGTTAAATAATAAAAAGTTCTTTAAAAATATCTTAGAATCGGAAAGTAGGACTAATTATCAATATGCACTTGAACCACTGTCCTTTTTTAAATATATAAACCATCTTTTTTGTTTACTATAAAAAGACTGACTTGTAATTTTATCAATATTCTTTAATACTATTGTATTTATTCATTAGGATAATTAGAAATGCCAACCTATGTGCCAATTTTTACAACCAGGATGCGTAAACAAATATTATTTCCTTTTTAGTGTACCTGCGTTTTTTATTTGTTTTATGACAAAAAAAACTACATGAACCTAACCTTCTCAGCTCAATGCTTAGCAGCAAAAAATGAATTAAATATTTAGTACGTCGTTGAGGGAAAAAATTGTTCAGCTGCATTGGTGGCACCGAAATTGTGCATTTGATCCAACACTTGCTCAGCTTTATTGGAAAAATCGGCAGTGAAATTACAAAATATATATCTGTCATTATAATATGACAATCTTTAAACAACCGTACATGTTAAACATTGAAAAAAATTATCTTAGTAATTGACTTGGGTAGAAGGGAGTCTGAAAAATTGTTAAATAATGGAACTTGAAATTATTCATTCCCACTGACGTCTGAATGAAGAGACGTACCATAATAGCCAAATTTACCTATCATTTCGACGGTTGGAGGCAACCACGTGACAACCTAAATTTGACACCAGGCGGGTTCACGCATTTTTCGAATTCATCACGTCACCATTCGTGTATTGACTGGTGCAAGAGCAAATACAATTTTTTTGCAGTGCAATGCGAGTTGCCTGGAGGCTGTTGGGATTAATTTATTCGCAAATCAAACGACGATGACCCGCCTAAGCTCGCCTCTCCCGTTATTTGGGTTTCTTCCCCTTGCACCTCTAGTAATTACCTGCTCTGTGTTCAACAATAGATAGATTGATGAAAACCAATAATTATCCCAAATAACTGGAGCATTTGGTTCCTTAGAACAGGCAATCTGCCTAATTGGGAACTAATATTGACTTGACACGACATAATAGCACTTCTACACATTTTAATTATTTTCGGTTGATTAAATATTCTCAATTGTTATTAGTTATTATACAACATTATGAACTCTCTATTGTGTAATTTACTATATAGATGTATTTGCGAAATGTAATAATGAAATATATAAATAGCACCTGGAATCTATATTACGTACCTACCTACTGACAACATCGTCTGATTTGATTTTATGGGAACTGCTCAACTTGATTATTGCAAAATATCGTGGGTTACCTTTGAACAGAAATGCAAACAATACATTGTATTTCATACACATACCAAACAGATATACTGTTCAAAGCATGTAAAGATAAATGAAGCGGTTAATAGTTGCCCTGTCCTTGTCCGGAATAATATTGTACTTATTCTGAGAAGAACGAGTTTAAATAGCCGCATAAAGCATATTTTACATACAGAATCATACTTTCAAAATGTTACAATAATCGTAAATATATCTCCTTAGCCGTAGAACATAATCTAAATATTATAAACCATACGTAATATTCTTTAATTTTCGAATAACTTATTGAAACTTATAAACCTCATTGTAATATATTTTGTATCATTCGCGATAATATTAACAACTCTCAAAATGAAACATGAAACCGACAAAACAAATAAAAGAAAAACATAACTGCAGCAACTGAGACTTGAACCCAGGACCGTCCCGGATACACCATGAGGTTCTGAGGTCGAGTCCCAGATGCTACCGTTATCTTTTTCTTTTCTGTATTTTTTCGTTTTCATGTTTCATTTTAAGAGTTGTCAATATTGATTAAAAACATAATATTTCTTATGTCAAATTTTTCTGTCGAATATGACATTGTTTCAGCTAATGGCTCAGTTTTTACTGGAAGGCCCTTCACACAGGGGACAAAAAATCATGTAAAAGTATTGCGAAATCTATGATGCAATGGAAACTATAAATCGCCATAATTCATTTCTCTATGTTCTGTCAGAATTTACATTCTGACATTTAAAAATAGACAAAAATTGAGGGCTCCGCAGTCTTTTAAAATGTTTTTAATGGCCAAAAAAGATGACTCATAGGAAAACACAGTAAGTTTACAAAAACACAAGTGTCCAAGTGCCTGTGTTTTGTTTTAACTAAACGGTATTCAAAAAATAGTTTTACGTTTAATTATTTTTTATTATTTAATGCTTTGCAGGGAAGATAATTACATGGAAAGGCTTTTTTAATATAATGTAATTTTATGTTCCAAAATAAGCATGCATTAGAGGTTATATAAATATAAAACAAATTCAAATTTACAGATCAAAATGATAAATTAAAAAGTTTTAAAAATGAATTATGATGTTTTTACGTGTTTCTTTGAAACGAACTATCAAAAGTGAACATGTACAGAACATACTTCAAGTACAAATTGAGCAGCTTAGTCATGCCATTGTAATAACATTTTGTACTTTCAAAATAATAAATACATATCTACAAATAAATATCAATCTATATATTCATCAAATACCTTATAAGGAAAGTCTTTTCATACACACTGACGAATCATTTAAAGAGCGCACGTTTTAATATTGGTGTGCACAGCGATAGTGTTTCAAACCGGTTGGATCTTACCCCGCAATAATCCTATGATACAGTACACCACTACACAAACAAGAATCTCTTAAAAACGATAAGCCTTTGTATCTACTTAATTCAGTCGGCCTTCATTTTAAGGTATTCGAATATATTAGTTTTTTTTTTTTTCTTTATTTCACTAAACTTTGAATTATTGTCATTTGGTCTATGATGAAAAAATTGAGATGATATTAATTCTGATTTTATCTTATCAATGATATGGAGCCGCGCTTATACAGGGTGTATCAGGACGTACCGGACAAATTTTCAACAGTGATTCCTGAGTTTATTTGGAGTAAAAATTGTAGATGGCATTTTGGTATCCAGTGCCTTTTTTTCACCTAAAAACATTTTAAAAATCAGTAGATATCGGACAGTTGGGGTCGGGGTAATTTTAAGAAAACAGGCAAACGGAATTAATTTCGAATTCACATAATTCTGTAATATTTACAACACTCCCGCTGTCAAATTAATTACCTACTAAAGAGGGCCGCATACATTTGCTTCTTTTGAGAGATCATTATACAGTTTCCATATTCATGGGCAATTCAACATGCCTGGAAGCGGAATGTGGGATTGGTAAAATGCAGTAGCGGTTTTCTCTGCGTGTGTTTGTGCAGTAAACGGTCATGAAAAGGATAGTATAATAAGGCAAACTTGTATTATAATTGTACCAAATTCCGTGCTAAAACATCCAACCGTCGAGAACGAGTCCGAAATGAATCCCATACGTGCGTTTTTAATTTAGCGTCTATGAGACTTTTCTGTTCTAAGAAATAGTTCACACAATTCCATACTCGTGGAGATTCTTTTGCGTTCAAACCTTTAGACATTTGCTTACTGCCCGGGTGCGCAGCGACTATGGGATTTGGTAACATCGAATTTATACGGAATAGTATTTTATAAAAATCAATTGAAGATTTTTCTCCGTGATCATTGTTGTTATTAAAATAAGTTAATTACTGAATATTTCGCCTTCTATATTAAAAAATAAAAACGTTTAGTTTCTTACGAAAATTAGGATTTTCGAATTTAAAACATTATTTTTATAACCAACGTTGCATTTACGGTTGAGGGAAAGTTTTTTTTTCGTTTTTTAATCTCCGATTAAACTCCCAATGAGATAGGCCCGAACCGCCATTGGTAAAATGTGATATTATCCGTGTATGTGCGTTGTACGTACAACTACCTACATGGCTAATGTACAAAACAGAGGGTACATCACCTTTTTGTCGCCACATACTGAATAAATAATAATGGCGGCGTAAATGTTTTGCGAAAAGGTGGAACTTTTTAATGCAGATAATTAATTATGCAATCATTTCTTATCTGGAAATCATTGTAATCATCGGCGCTATAATTCTTAGAGGTTATGGTCGCCTGCATGTGGGAAACGCCTCTACTCATGTCGGTGTTCTGTCTCCCTCCACTTTCTTGTGCACAACCATTGAAGAAGTAGATGGGGCGTGTCCGTGTGCCCGAAACTATCTATTTTTTTCCTTACTCCTGTTGAAATAATTCAAACGTTATTTATGTTTTAATGCGAATATGGCGAAAGAGTCCCAACTGTTCGGAGCCATTGGGATTGAGGCATCTCCAATTGGGGTATATTGTGAGGGTGAAGGAAATGGGGAAGTAAAGAAGATAGGGAGGAATGTTAGTACCTGGCTATTCATATCTGGTCACCACACACCAGTGGTATGCATTAATCTATGACTAAATATAAGATTTGTATAGATTTTCAAATTCGGGTAAGAAATTTGAAAGAATATTTGAAAATGACTACTTTATTGTCTTAATAAGAAGTGAAAATTTATCATTATAGAAACGATTTATCTTTAATTCTTTTATTTTCTTTAGTTTTCCTTGGGGTAGGCACAGCTTTTCAGCCTCTATGGACTGTACGTTACTGCTAAGCACGAATAAAGCCATTTTAAGCAACGTTTCATTTCTGAATGGTGGTTTTCACCAGGGCGATACTTGGTTACTACCCGTTCGTCTTTAGTCGGTTCCTTATTGCTGAGCATAGTGACCCCCACACCAATTTCCCTGGTGGACATGACTCCTCCACTCCTCGCAGTTCTGTACTGCGTGGGGAGCCAAGGACACCGAAGATGCCTGTGGTATTTGACCACTCCCACTCATAAGTGATTTTCTTCTGCTTCTATCTCTCGCCTTCCACTTTCCCAGTGACCATGAGTGTCTCCAGGTTTGAGTTTTCGGTTTGGCGAGCAACGTGTCCGAAGTATCGCAGGATACGCTCTAGCTTATTGTGGATGTCGATCTCTGCCAGATTAGAAAATTTAATACTCCTGGCTGTCCATGAAATCCCGAGTATTTTTCTCCAGCACCACATTTTGAGGGCATCTATCCGCTTCCTTTCTTATCGCCATCACATCACATTTTTAAATACCCAAATTCTTTCTTAACGGTTAGCACCCAATACACACTTTGCAGGTTGCTGACATAAGAAATACTGCGAATGATTCGTCTGTAAATTCGATACGGGTAATTAGGAAAATGGGATTATTTATTCAGTGCCACCGGTGTGGTGCTGGCCTCCTCACCACTCAACCAATTAGTTCAAGTCTTACACGCCTTCGTCCTGCAGGGTCATTATAAAGAAGCCTCTTTGGTGGTCGGCTATCTTCCATTCGTGTAAAATTCTCACCGGAACCGTCCCAGTTCTGTACATATCGTTGATGATGACTTTTTACACAGTTGGATTGGCTCCCGCGGCTTGTCCGACAGACACCATTTACTTTTATGATTCCAAAGTACGAAAAAAAACGCTGGGATTCACGTTGCTTTCAATATTAACAGAGGGTTTCGTGTTCAAGCTGACGATATTATAAGTATAGCAGTATTTTCGATCGTTTGTTATATTACGAATATTTTCATCTTATGCACGTATTTATTTTATTTATTTATTTTTGTTATAAATATAACATAATTCGTATTATAGTAGAAGTATGTTAAAATACATGATTTTCTTCTTGTTATTATTCTGCTCTTCAGAAGTTAAGGATTATTTATATGAATAGTAAAGAAATAATGCACAGTAGGTGATATGTAAATAATTTAAATTTTAAATTAATAATAATCGCTCTATTTAAAACCACTGTATTTATTTTTATAATTTAATTTTTATTTGTTTTTAATGGAAGAGTAGTATTAAATCATGTTACATAAAATGTTAACTATATTATTACAGTGTATGTACCCATAGATTTCATTAATAAAAAAATATATAAAAATGATTTTTTTAAATTTATTAAAACGAAAGTCACCAGAATAATTTTAGATTAATAATAAAAATACTTTGCGTATGTTATAGAAGACGTAGATAATTTTTCTTATTCGTTCTACGGTGAGGTTGATATGGTCTTTCCGTTAAACATTTTTATATATTATGATTCCAAGATATTTAATATTAGGTTTATGATTTATGTGTCGGACGTCTTGCCGCCTTTTTTTATAATATTGTGTGTCTAGTTTTTAATTGTAAAGATTGATATTATGCCTAATTCGTAAGGGGGTCAGATCGTCTAATAAATATTGTTTCGCTGTTCAAAAATGATTCCGACTCCCGATGCTTTGTTAATGTGTTGTTCGATTGGCAGGATGTGCCTAGCCACCTTTGTTAATATATTCTGGGCGGTTTGTGAGAAGCTTGTTCTCATCGACCGCTCAGAAAGGAATGACTTGAATAAAGCATCAGAGCAGTACGGCGGTGGGAAAGAGAAGGACTTGTCGGGCATCCACACAGCGTGGTAGGTCCGCGCGTCGTAGACTACCTCAAATAGCCTGCGAAAACCAATTCGAGTTCAGTTAGCCTTCAATCACCACCCTGGCAAGACGCCTTCTTTCTCCACTGCCCGCTCAACTTCCAATCTACTCACCTTATTTTCTTCTGACCACCGCTTTACCCTGGACTTCCATCAGACTACTGCCTCGCACTGCATCCAGGCCACGCAACCTCACAAGGACAAGGCATGCAGAATTACAAAAGTCGTAAATAAGGGTCTTGTCGTTAGTACCGTTACTCCTTGCGGAGCGAACGGTACGTCGTGCTTTTTCCCCTCCCAGCCCTCTCCGCAGATCGGGATCAGCCGCCCCATACAGTTCGTTTGTGTGCCATTACGTCTGCTACAATTTAGTTTACCTCAGTCCGTACTACATTTAATATAATTTTTGCAATATTCAGTGAATTGTTATGTCAATTAGTATCTCAATAACAAATCTGTAATGCTTTTACCATTATTTTTTTCTCTTTAATATGTACAGGACAAGATGCATGCGCCTAAATATAATAATTTTTGCCCTACATTTGTATGATGATTGTAATTTATTGTTGTATTATATTATATTGTTGAAATAAACTCCTGCTGACAAGCTACTTGCAGTGGCTTAGCGGGTATAAGTTCCCACTGTATATAATTAATATTATACAATAAAAAAAAAATTAAAAAAATAATTTTTGTTGGTACTTCCTCTTGTAGAGAGAAGGGAACAAATGTGTTTTTTTTTCTCTGTTCTGCGATAAAAAGTGGTTTAAGAATCATTTTTTTACAATCTTTATATCGTTATTGACTGCAATGGTAATCTCGTTCCATGTCTATATACATATATTATGTATCTGCATCACCGACTAGGGTATTTTCACAAACTACGGATACCGTTGGAAATGTGTGGAAGATTTAAAGTTTATATGTATTTCTGATTCTAATAATTGCACTAAAAATGTGTAATTTTAATACATTCATTCATAATTATTGATTTGAAAAACGAACTAGAACCGCACTTCTGTTATACTATTTAGGTATATATATTATATATATAACTTTGCTTATCAGCAATTGTTCCGGTTTGTTCAGTGTTGCGGATTCGATCTCTGCCGGTAATAATTATTGAAATAAACAAACAATAAGAATTAGCAATACATCCAGAGAAGTAAAAATATTTGGGTGCGACCGAGAACCAAACTCGGAATCCACTGTTTTCCGCACGGATGCGTTAACCAATTCCGCCAGAGAACAATAATGTGGTTTTTATCAAATGCATTTTTCTTGGAAATCAATTTTTTCCTTTATCAACTCATTTTCCTTGAAAGCCGTCTGTCTTTCTTTATTTTTGTAAAAAAGATTTGTTATTGCTGTGAAATTAATTGTTGTTTCTATAATTAATGTCATGATAGAGTGTTAAGCTCTTAAAGATGGCATTACTTTAATTACAAACGGAACATATTTGACGTACCTTCTACAGAAAAGGATAAAAATATATTTAAAGGTTTATGTAGACTCTTTCAAAAAAAATTGACAAGTTTTGGGAATTAAAATAGTTTGCTCAAAATGTCATAAAACCCAAACTACATATTTAATTCACCCCTTGGAGCAATTAAGTATTTGAACAACTACTTAAAATATGTCCTTTTTTGGCGCCTCTCAAATTACCGGATGGGGATGACAGCGATTCTGCCGATAACTAATGACAAATTCGAAATTCGAACGACCGAAGCGATGAATATTTAAAAAAATTTAAAAATTGCATGTTGCAATGTTTAGTACCTATTTAAAATGTTGCCAGATGGAATGCATGTCATTTAAAAAGTTACCAGTTGCAATGACCACGGCACTCGGCAGCTGTGGGAGAGTCAGCTGGAGTCACGTGACGATGTATGGGGTTGCCAATAAGCGGAGAATTCGATATTTCCCGCGCGCGTAGGCACCCGCCTCTTGAATTATGAAGTCATAAATAATGCATTGCCAATGGTGGGTACTTGTTGCATACATATTTCACAGATAAACTTAAATTATTGTTGGGTTTCGTTGCATTCTGCGGTATTCCGCTGCGAGAAATTTGTAATTTAGATAATATATATATAATATAATTGATGGAGTATGTCGGCCTCCGTGGTGTAATGGATAACGTAAATGAAGATTCGATTCCCGCAGCAGCGCAAAAATGTATTGGGGTATTCTTTTACTCGCATAGCTATGAACTAAAGATTAAAATCCGGATAACGTGGAGGTCTAAAATTTTTGATTTTACGAATTATTCACAGTGCAATCAGAATCAGGATTTTCAAATATGAAATCCGGATAATACAATTAAAAAAAATAATAATAATAAAGTTTCTTTGCAACGCATTGTTATTTAAAATGAACGCGTCCAATGGGCTGATAGACGTGTAAAGCTAAGATATAAGTAAATTTCTAACAGGTAATAAAGTTGGTATGAGACGACGAATGAATGTGAATGAAGCAAGAAGTGTATGTCAAGATCGAGTTGTTTGGCGGTCCGTCCTCTCTGCCTACCCCTGCGGGGAAACGGCGTGATGGTTAGTTAGTTAGTTAATTAATAATGAAGTTATTAACCTAATTCAATTTGTTCACATCACACTATTAGATTTAACACAAAGAAGTGTATTTAATATTTAACCAGAAAAATATTAAACATAAGGAAAAAATATTTATTAAGTTTAATAAATTAAAACAAAACATTGTTTGTCTGAAACTATTTATACATGGGAATACGATAATGCGCCCTAATCAATAGTGCTTGATAAGTGGCACTTTTTTTTAAATATCAATGGAGCACCCCCTTAATATGGTCTAATGTACCAGGAAAAAAAATATCAGTGAAACATGAAACTTTTGACGAATCTTATTTTTCAAAAAATCCGCATTTAATCCGGATATCCGAATTTTGGTTTTCAAGATCCTTTTAGGTTCATCTGTGACGAAAATATCGCCCGGCCAACTAATTTAACCTATTCCTATATTCCTCTTTTGTCAACATGCCTTCTCTGGCGATATCTCACCATTCCCATTTCAATAAACCATGCTTTCAGACATACTTTAACCATCGATTCATCTAGGTAAAAATAAGTACCTAACTAGTACCAAACTGCATACATATACAAAACGCACTTCACACGACACCGTAACACCTGAAATTCTCAATTTTCTTTTTTGCATACATACCTACATAATATTTATAAATATACTATATCTTCATACGTACTTGTATCATATTGATGTCAATTAACTAAATTGTTTCATGGATGGCTGTTATATTTAGTCCGCACGGGGGGCTGGAAACGCTCTGTTGAGAATAATTATCAGGACGCTCGTCGTGCATATCGCTAATTATCACAATACTTCCGAGTCACTTGATGTCTTGATTGTGTCGTTACCCGGGGCCATCCAGGGGCTTATTCCGAGGACGGCGTTAGTTGGATAAAATCTGTAAACACATCAATTAACAACGTCGGGACGTTGAGTGATGTTTGTATGCATCTCCTCGAACAGCGGACATGGAGGATTCTGAAACAAATTTATTTCCTTTTACGTACGTAACAGAACATGAGATACAACACCGTGTAAAGGTGGCCGGGCTACTTAACATTAGTAACATGCACACCTACAAATATGTTACGTTAACATGTCCATAACACGACAAATAATCGAGTTTGTCCAGGTGTTTAACATATTTTTTTACTTAGTTTTACCTACGTTTGTTTTACCTTAGTTTTACCACTTCCAGCTTCCTATTTCCGCTTATCAATTCCTTTTCTGCTCTCATTTCACCTAATATATTAAAAATGGGTGAATTTTCTATAGTTCTACGTATTTCTGGCAGGGAAAGTCTTTTGTAGTTTTCACCTAAAAAACAAATGTATTCGGATTAGAAGGCGATTTTTAACTATGATAATTGCAAATTCATTTATATTATGTGTTGTGGGGCTTTGAATGATCCATTTAACTCTTAAAAACAAGGAACGACGTAATGTTGTTTGTTCCATCTCTTTCAATGCACATCTAAGGCGAAGCCGAGTTGAAAACATGGTCATAAAAAGTAACCTCAAACGGAAGAATAATTTGAAAATTAACCAAATTATGATACAGTAAATGGTTCAGATTGAGATATAATACATCATTTATTTACACTCGTTCAACATCCGATAACCCATCGCGCAAGCCGTCGCAGATCTCCGCCATAACGTTGCACCAGCGCCGTGGCTGTGCTTTGGAAGCGCCATCACATGATCGTGGCAAGACAAAGACATGCGAGACGAGGTAATTTGCATCGGGTTCTGCGCACTTAATCTGTTTAGCCACGAGGGTTCCTGGCCCATCATGACTTGATGAGGCGGGGGCCGGCCGATCCGAAAAATGTACAACAATTTAATATAATTCGTACTACGTTGCCGGTAATGTTTACAGACAACGGTGGAAAATAATCAATAACATTTTTTTTGTATATTAAGTTTTTTTTTAAGTATCACAAAACATGGATCGCCCTGATGATGAATAAAAATAGACGAATGCATCTCAGTACTTACATAGGAGTAGTTTTTTAATGGGTTCATTTGTAGGTACCTACTGCCTTCGTTACAACAGCTAAACTGCTTATGACAATATGATATGCAATAATCCCAAATAGTCTAACATTCTTACATTCCTTCGCTATCCATTCCATGACTTAGTTATTCTTTGACAGCTTCCTCTGTGTCTGACTTATGTTACGACCTTAAAAAAATGAAGTGATTGTGTCGAGGTTATATCGTACCCAGATATCAATTTTTTTTAAATTTGATAAAATGACAGTTATTTTATAATGTCAACAAAGTCTGATTTTGAATTAATTAAAATTTACCTACCTTGATTTCGAATCCTGAAAAACTATTCAAATTTTATTTATTAGGTACTAATTTTGTATGCATTTTTATGATGCCTTTATAATTCTTTTTTTTTTCAATGCAAAAAATAGACTGTTTTTTGTAATGGTTGTGCCGATTAGTACGTAATAACGTATGAAAGTTTTCATTTTTTTTTTGCTTGCATTTTAATAAAAAGCTTTGAATATCTGTTAAGGTTAAACATATATAATTTAATGTAATATCAGTTAAGAAATGTCGCATAACAATAGTCTTACTATAAAATTTTGTATCTATTTTATAATTTGTCTGAATACTATGAATTTATGTTTGTAAAAGCTTAATATGCGTTTAAATAAATAAATCTAAAGAAGTAAAACAAATAATAATGTGGACGATTCATTGCGTAATCATACATCGTCCGAGAGAAAATTCGTGAGAATACTAAAATCTAACGTTTTTTTTCTAAGTTCCTCTGATATAAGAATGTCATATAAGTGTTAAATATTATGTTATTTTTATTTATGTTTTTATATTATATTTCTACAGTGTGAAATTTTTTTATTCTTAAAATGTATTATTTTTATATGGTAGACAGAGTATTGCACTCACCGCTTTGTTCTGCTGAAATAAAACATTATTATTATTATTATTAATAATAATGGAGCCGCTTTACGAGAACTTCATTCTGCATGAACAGACCTAGTTTAATGTTGGCAAGTTTACTTAAGCATTCCTTGCAAAGTTAATTTAATTTACAAATTTATCACAAACTTATCATCTCCTTTGATAAGTAGGGTAGTTATGTTAACAGGATCTATACAGGTTATTTTATAAACTGAAAAATAACATGAAAATAAAATGACACTTGTAAAACTACCTAATAAATAATGGATAATAAGTGCCTTCTGTAAATAGGTACGAATCGCTACGTTTAACTTTGGGCTCTTCTTCGAGCTATAAGTTATAATCACCATCGATTTAACGACTACCTGGCATAATTTATTTTTTACAAGATATAACAATCCATTAAAAATACATCAATAAATGTTTCTGTAACCTCTGATAGCAACCATAGGGTGAATAGCAAAGTAATCATCGACCAACAAATCATTCACTTCCCTGACTTCATGTGTTCAAAATGATTAAGTCCCTGAGTGCACTTTCCATCTCCCCGCCGAAAGGTCGACGTCATTGAACTGTTGCTTGAACTCATACTAACTACGTATGTGGTTAGATCGGAATAGTCTATTATGTTTATAATAAGTTGTTGATATATTTATATGTTGGCGACTTCTTATAATTACGACTTATGCTGGGTATTAAAAGCCTCACCGACAGAAGGAAAACTGCTTTGTCGATAACAACACATTACCTTCTGAGCGGCCATATCCGTATTCCGGATATAATACAAAATGACAATTTCACAGGAGCGCTCAGGCACAGTAGGTTTGTTGTTCCCAGAACCAGAACTAACCTACTGTTGGTAATGCCGCTCATGAAAATGGTTCTAAGTACTAATAACTTCTTCCCTTCAATTGAATGTTGTAAAATTTAAATCGTATTATTATTTAACTATATATCAAACGTGTTTGTTATTAGTTATAATTACTGTAAATACATATTAAAAATATATATATATAAACGTTTCGAATATTCCTCTTTCTTTCACTTTCCTTTTTTATCGTGTCCAATCTCACCTCACTTGGATTTTTTTCCATAAAGAGTATCGTTCGATGCTGAACGCTTCTCGAATAGTGCAACTTGCTCCCATTGTATAACTCCTTTTCAAGATATCCATCGCAGGGATCCAGGAAATAGACATTTTGCCGCAATATATTTCGTAAAGTCAAAAGTGCATAAATCGATAATGTTCAAATGAACGATCCATTTCAAATACGATTTTCTTTAATTATATTGCCTATCCACTAGTACCTTGCAAAGTCCAAGAACTCACAATCAATTTAACCCACGACACTGCATTGTGAGCCAAGAATACATTCAGCCATTTGATTTAATGTGCGCAATCAGTTATGCAAAGTGTATCGTTAAACGCTTGCCATTCTAATTAATTGATCCGGTATCAATCATTTGACAAGAACGAATGATAGAATTCCAGTAAACCTACATACTTGATGTGCGTGCCAAAACAATCAAGTGGATTTCCCGGTTATTTGCATGCGGTACCTCTTACAAGATAACAAGATTAACTGCATTTTGACAGGAGTAATGTATGCCTGCATTTCAGATACCTACCTACGTAGGATTCGATCAAATTTCTAGCCAAAAAGGACACTTATTTTCACAAGGATCGCTAAGATTGCTCAATCATACCACAAATAGTTTCGCTTTTGTGGGAAATCATTTTCATGATCGAGATAACCAATAAATGTTTTTATTTAAATTCGTGTCATTATTATAGTATAAACTAAATAAATAAAATACTCCTGACACTCCCGATTTATTTTTATTTTTATTATTTATTAAGATAAAAGAAATACATAATATATACTGCATACATACTCGTATTATATCAATTAACTACATACATACGTATTGTTCTTAACTTATTGTAATACTTATATTATATATCATGTTTTTTTTTTGTATGAATACCGCACAACAGTACCAACTGCTTCCAACTGTCTGGAGCCAGTGAGACTATGGCATCCCCAATTGGGGAATTTTGTGAGGCTGAAGGTATTGGGGATGGGAATGAGAAGGGGGAGAAGAAGGTGGGGAAATACCTAGCTATTTAGATCTGGTCACCAAACACGGCTAAAAGCCATTTCAAGCAACGTTTCAATTCTGAATGGCGGTCTTTCACCAAGACGATACTGAGGGTGTCTTCCGCTCTGGAACGTGCGCAAATATACCATATATTATTTTTAAATGAATTAATTGTGAAACAACACAAATTAATTAAATAGAATTTACTTGCGCACGCTGGGATTTGAACCCGCGATCTTCGGATTCGTAGTCGAGAGCCTCACCCATCACAATGACCATGGAGGCCGTCATGTTACTTAATATTACATTATATTATTTATATACCTTACATATTATTCCTACATTACATATTATTCCTATATTATATATAATAGCTATCTTATTTATTATTCTTTTATATTATACATTGTAATTTTGCTCACTTATTTTGAGATTAAACAGTTATTTTTTAAATGTTCTTACTCGATTCTCCGTTTGCAGGCTATCGGGAAGGAAATTGTATATATATATATCCTCGTGGCCTATGCTTCTATTACCACTATCAGTCTTTACTGTATTCATGTACAATTTATTATGTTGTCTTTTGGAGTGTTCGTGAACTTGTGATGATTTTTAAAAAATGCTGTGTATTTTATAGATTAATAGGCATATATTATATTCGTTCAGTTTTCTAATTTTCAGCAAGTTCATTTCTTGGCATAGTTTTTTTGTGGGGGTGTCTAGGTTATAATTTTAAAGTTTTTTTATAACTTTATTCTGAATTATTTTTAATTTGTTCAAATATGTAATGTGTGTTTCCACATATCTCTCTTAGGTATTTAGGTGGGACTGGATTAAATTAAAGTACTAAGTAAATTAAAGATTGGACACTTGACCAAATGGACGATGACTGGAGCAAGTTAAGTAGACGTTTGAAGTGGAACGAATGACTGAACACCAGTTTAAGGAGGAGTTTAAATCCCACCCAAATATACAGAAAGCAATTAAACAATATAATTTTGGATGTGACGTGATGTGAGTACGTAATATGTTAAAATTCCAAAATACGTCATTCTTGTTTTTAATATATATAATGAATTTATGCCGCCGTTCTTAGAATAGTTAGTAGTGTAATGGTCAGCATAGTTTCTTTCCAAGCAGTTGATTGGGGTTCGATTTTCGGCTGTGGCAAAAAATATAAATTTATTTATACAGGGTGGCGCAAAACTACCGTTATGGTCGGAATGAAATGGCATAATCAAGCCGTTTTTGGTAGTCTATCGGCTTCAATTCTTGCACAAGCTGAACCTTATACGGGAACATGTCCAATGTGGCCAAAATCCTCTGAACGGACCCCCGCGATAGCCCCAGTTGTGCCGAACGTCTTCTTGTTGATGTTTCTGGACTGTCCTGCACACTATCCACAACACGTTGGATATTTTCTTCCGTGTGAACCGTACGTGGTCTTCCGGTACATGGAAGGTGTCTTACTGTACCATGTTGTCGAAAATTTGCAACCAGGCGGTTTATTGTTGGTGCTGAAGGTCCAGTACGCACATTAAAAAAACGACGATAAGCACGCTTCGTCAAAACAATTGACCGTCGATTTTCAAAATAAAATTCAACAATTGTTAATCGCTGTTCTGTTGTGTAGTGCTCCATTTCAAATTCCCTAAGTTTCCTTCACAAAATTCTGAAATAAAAATAAAAAATATAAATAAATTAAAAAAGTTATTAAACATTCAAACCATAACGGTAGGTTTGCGCCACCCTGTATATGTAAAAATGAATGTTTATCTGTCTGTCTGTCCTCGATTTTTTTGAAAACTACTTGACCGATTTTGCTGAGAATATTATGTTCTTATTAGTGACGGGAAGGTTTAGAGAGTAGTTTGAATGAAATCCAATGTGTAAAACTGTTGCTATAACGTTTTAAAATTAGTATGAAAACATTGAAGTCGCCATGTTGTATTGAGGTTAGCCCATAGATATACTACTCTGGTTAGCTAAACATTGTATACTCAAAAGAAAAAGGTTTGTTTGGGTAGAATATTTTCAAAATGGAAAACACAAGTAGGCACCGACTTAAGAACTTTATTACTTAGGTATATTTTGAAAAAATAAATGTTTGGAATGAAATAAAATTGTCAAATGAATGTTTCTTTGTTTCTTTGCTTAGAGATAGTAATATTCGTCACAATTCATTACTTTCGCTATCAAATCAATTATGGTACCCAAACAACAAGCAAGAATTCACAACTCCATGACTTTATTCAACAACAAAAAATGCCGATCAAGGCCGGGTACACATCACCTAGTAACAAAAAAAAAACAAAATGATCACAGAAGAAATTCAATTTATGTTTTCAAAATACTATTCCACACAAATTTGGTGTTAACAAATCCCATTGTCGCTGCGCACCCGGGCAGCTAACAGATTCCTAAAGGTTTGTAAGCTTCCACCGATTTTCACTGTATGAGATTTTATAAGCTTTTTCTTGGAACAGAGAGTCCCATAGACGCTGAATTCAAAACGGACGTATGGGGTTCATTTCGGACTCGCTCTCGAGCAGTATTAATACGAACGGGTGATTTTTTAGTACGAAATTTGAATAGTGTGCTGTTTTAAAGTGTGATAAAATTATATTACAAGTTTGCCTAATTATGTTATCTTTTTGTGGCAGTTGACTGCACAAGCGCACTTTATAGAAAACAGCCATGACCATTTGAATTGTTAAAATTGTTTTCAGAACCACTTTGACCACGCTGTAGTTTCGCGGGTACTACCGTTCTCGTGCTCCATTAAAACAACATAAATTTTTCAGCCATTATAAATTACCTTTATTACATGTTAGGCCGAACTCTTAGCCCGCAGCGGCGCGGGCAGAAAATTGACGGATGCAATCTACGTACTCCCTTCACCATCTCCGTACCTCCCGTCATCGACTCCGCACCTTCACGATGTCCGCAGCCTCTCCCAGGCACGACTCGTCCACGAACACCAGCATATCTGGAATAAATGAGCCGCAAGTAAATCCGTTTAAGTAAAACCCAACACGTGTGGGAGAGTTCATTAAATTAAATTATAATTTCACTTGCTAGAACTATCAACTGGGGAGAATTAATTTATCTTCCTCGTCCAATTTGCAAGATCCAATCTCTTCATTAAGTGAAATGAAGAGATTGTATCTTAACATTATTAGTTCTTGATGGTTTCTGCAAAGTTTATAAATACTTATCGTGAGTAAATCCATGCATCGTAAGCAAGGGCGTACTATTTATTTCCTTCCAATCCAATGAATATTTAGTTCCAATGATTTTTTTACGTGCAAAGTTCTGTTTGCGAAAGAAAAGGGGAATTCTTAAAAATCAAGTTTAGGGTTTATCCTTTTGAGTCGCCTATATATGGAAAATGAAGGAAAATGAAAATGACTAAATACGAAAAAATAGTTGAACAAGATAGAATCAAACTAAAAAAAATAACGATTTATTGAAGCGACCGGGATTTGAATAAGGTACTCAAGTGAACAATATTATGACTTTTAAAAAATATATTCATGTAGAATCTAACTTATAGATCGACAAATGCTGGTTCTAATACATAAGTTATTTCAGTAAATGTGTAATTATATTGGGACGTCAATATTAAGTAAATTAGTATGAAATAGTTTGTTTACATCACTGTTTAATATATAAATATTCACATAAAAGAGAAGCGAAGCTTCCCTGATCTCGATACATAGAATACTAGAAACAATGGCAAGTATAGACAAGTAATAAGCGTAGAATAATAATAATGTACAATACAATGAAATACAATTCAATAGTGTGGTCCCTATACTATATCATTCATATAACAAAATATTGAACGCGTGCAGCGCAAATTTTTACGTCTTATTAACTTCAAACTACACATACCAATACAACACATAAACTATACATTCTTGCTAAATACACTCAAAATACATACTTTAGAAAACAGAAGAACAATAACAGACTTAACTTTTTTATTTAAAATTATTTATTGTGTATTAGACTGTTGTGAACTCCTGCAACTAATCAATTTTAAAGTACCTCATCGACAAACTCGGCAAAATATGTTATTCTGTAACAATAATTCTGGGGCAAACTACCAAATTCATGCACCTATTTCTCGTCTACATATACTTGGAAATAAATTCACCTCTGCTATAGATATATTTAACATAAGTTTACCCATGTATAAAAGATACCTGAACGATATTTTTATGTTGCAACATTTATAAGAGCATCGCATAAGAGCTATTGTTTAATTATTATTTTTTTTATATATATTATCTTTGTACTCATCTACAATCCAAAAACTTGTTCCTCTTTTTTTCTTTCTATGTATCATATACTATATTATGTATTTTGCAATTTCATACATTTTTACATCATCCGAAATATAAAAACACAATGATTTTTTTCACAATGTCATGCACTCATATTATAAGAGTATTTATTATATTATGCACTTGTGTATTATGTATCATGTAGATCAGGCTATTACTATTTTTATTTAAAAAAAAAGTAGTATCTACAAATTAAAAACCTTTCCCTTTGTAACTTCTCTGTGGCATGCACTTATATATTATTATACCTTCATATATATTATAAATATGTTATATGCCAACTATGCATCATGTCATTTTTTCTAAGTTCTGTACACATAATCATTTTAATGTTAAAATATGTAAAAGCCCTTTGGGGCGTTAATGAATGAATAAATAAATAAATGTAAGAATAGACAAATTACAAACATAAACAAATTCGCTTCCGAAGCACGTTGATATTTATGTATTAAACAATGGTGTAAACAAAGTATTTCATATTATTATTTTTTTATATACGAGTATGTAGATGTAGAATTAATAAATCGTTATTTAAAATGATTAAGCCTATTAAAAAATAATAATAAGAATGCGTGCAATTTAGTGTGATGTCGCTCTGCGTGGACTCAGACACGGGTCACCACCGCAATATGCAAGTCATTTCAAAAGAATTTATGTTTTTATTTTCTTGTTAATTACTCATTTTGATATTTGTTGATTTCATACCGATTGAAAACGACTTACTGTTAACCAACAGAATTATGTACGGATGACGTCACGCGAACTCTGTCGGATTTCGAGCGTTTGGGCGGGCTTTGAAAAATTTAAACATTGAAATAATTTTAACTGTGAAAACAACATTAATTTTTTTTTTAAATTAGATAAAATACTGGAATATTAGTTACTTCCTAATTTTTTTAAATTAAACTTTCCTCTTTAAAAACACCAGTTTTTTTTTCTAAAAATTTTAAATTTGAAAATATCACGGAACGTCCCTGAGTCATTTCACGATTTTCATACAGCCTTACGGCGAACAATACGTATCTATAAAATTTATTATGTAAGTAGCATTAAATGTATTGTTTATACCTTGGATAATATGTACCCTCTGTAATACACTCACTATGGAAATAGGTAATGCGTGTTTATGGTCATCATGCAACATATTATCTATGATCATCATAACCCGATAATGTTTCTTCAGCGGTTTCTTGTGTACGACTAATAGCTTTTTTTAAATGTGAAAAGTATAATGTTAATTAGTCTGGATATCTAATGCCAGGTGATCAATTGTCGCCGTCTTTTGCCGCGGTGACAATTGGACGACTATTTCAAAAACCATACAAATCCAAAGTAAGTCGCCAAAATTTATCTTTGCCATATACCGCAATGGATTTCAAAATAGTCACCACGATAAAATTCGCTATTATGCAGGGGTGCTGTAATTAATCGGCAAGTTCAAACGTTCGTTTAACCTTTCCTTGCCGGTGCTATCAACTGAGTTAACATGTCTCTATTTATTTCAATATATCTGTAAATAGACTATGTATACAGAATTCATGTTATAGGAATTCCTCCGCAGTATTAATCGAACGAAATAGAAAAAACGTTTTGTCGCTGCTAACTTGCCGAGTGATGTTGTAGTTAGCGAGAAGGGTGAGGAGTGTCGCGCGCCGTGCTTTATTGCGTGGTCGTCAGTAGTAGTCGGTGGTCTGCCTGCAGTAATGGACGTATCATGCGTTTTATTCATAGCTGATGTTTTTTCCTCGTTTGCGGCACAATGTATTTATATATAGACTATTCAGTGGCGTACGTTGATCTATGATAAAAGGTGGGCTGTGTATAGTTTTTCAAGCATTGGTAAAAAAAAATATGCATTTAATATTCGAAAAATTTGCAATTTTATTATGATATTCAACTGATCACTGTGACGAAATGAATAAATAACAACCGAATGAAAACATTTTTATATTTATTTACGCCATTAGTGATTTTACATCAACAGTCATACACATGTATTCACAATTAGAAAAAGAGAAAAGAAATTATACGAAAAACGAACAAACGTCTTTTGTTCAGAAATACGTACGTCATATTTTTCTGTTATCTTTTAATTTATTTTTGTTGATTTTTCATAGGGTAGGCACAACTTTTCAGCCTTTGTTGGCTGCACACCACTGGCAATATTGTGAAAATGATTTGCATTAGTAATAAATATAAAGTATTCATTTTTATCTAATTTAAAAATCACAAATTTTCTAAATGTGTACAATGTAAAATGAGTATACAGCATAGGAGCGTGCGTAATTTTCTAGCACTGTAAAGGAAAGGTTAAGCATCAAGTCAAACCAGAATCTTTAACGTAGATATTTAAATTTCCTAAATATCTAAAAAAAAAATTTAAAAAAAACACTGAAAGAAAAGACACACTTTTCATCTCACTTTGTTTAATATACTCACCCATTTTCTTTTAGTATGGAAAAATGTATATCTGCTCGGTCAATTATTCAGGAAAATATAAAAACTTCATATTTCGAAGTAAGTACGAACGACAATTCTACATTTTGATCTACATATTTATAATGCCCATAAAATCTGTTAAACAATTTTAGTTTTTTTTTGTCTTTTATGAAATTTACAATGAATTACATGTTTCAAAATATTTTAATATTTTTAACGTTAATTAAAATTTTCCAAGGCAGTAATCACATTTTAAACAAACGATCTTTAGAAACAAATTCATGTTTATTTTAAAACATTTTCGTTTTAGCCAACAATTAGTGCCGTTACTCGTTCGATTGAACATGCTACATTACTGAGAGAAACACAAAAGGAATTTATAAGTTTTTTAAAAATTGGTACACACGTCATCCCAATATAATTATTCTTTTACGTAAATAACGTTTTTTGTAAAAAAAAAATACTTTTCATTACCTTGCACTAATCCCTATTTCCCCTTTACCAGCAAGTACCGACAGTGGGTACCCGGCCAACCCCACCCTCCCCGTTCGCCCGGGGAGTCCGCCATTTTGATTTATGACGTGACCGCGATAGCCTCCAACCCGCCCCCACCCCTCCCACTAATAATCAATCGCTTCATTGCTCCCCTCCGCTCTGTGCTCTCAGCAACAGGTAGGAGAGGTACTTGATTCGAACCTTGTGGGTACCCACGATTCTGCTGCTTCACAAACGAGAAGAGAACAATACGGTCTTCATAAAAAATTTTAACTTTTTTATATCTTTACATAAGTTCAATGTTCATACTCTATATACAGTCGCCCGGTGTGTTTATTGTCCCGATATTCCAACGGGAAATACCTAAAAAACCTGTTTAATTTTACTACAAAAGTAAGCCGACGTAAGCTTCGCCCGACTTGCAATACCTTGAGGGGTGTTTTATTCGAATTCAAGATACAAAATTATGTATTGTGTATCTTTAACTAGGCAAGCTGCCATGTGGCAGCTTTGCATAACTTTTTTTTTTGTTTTTCGTTAACACTACTTCAATACCTTTGGCTTGTAATAATAAAAGAACCCAATGAAGTATATAAAATGCCGACTAAATAGAACGTAATGTCCTTGACATACACTGAGAACTCACCTATGTTTTGAACAGTGAAAAGATAAACCGACAGAAGTGTACGAGTATTGTGGGTTTGTCTGTGTGCTTGAAATAAAGTTAATTGTCTCTAACTTCGAGTAAAATTCTTTTTTCAAATGTCTTACATCTTTCTTGAACCGAAAATTAATTTAATTTGTTTTTCTAGGACCGGGGAGTTTTATTGGTCGATATAGAAGCATCGTTTCTATGTAGGAAGCTAGAATAATCAAATTTTCCACATTTTAATTGTACTCTAACGATTGTGGATCCCAGTATGACGGCGAATATAGTATCATATACCTTTAGGTACTTTAATCACTTGGGCAATATTAATTTATGGAAATCTTAAACGCCGAATTTGGTAAGGTGACTTTAATTAAGTTTTTTTTTTTATTTAATCAAATATCAGTTGTCTAAGTAATTTATAGCATTAATATCGCTCTCGCGAAACCACCTTTCAAAACAGAAACAGTGCTTAAAAATACCATTGCTATTAATTATACGTAATTATCAATCTTTTACGACAGGTGTCAAGCGTTTTTTCCATCAACGTTGGAATTACTTGTTACGCCAACATTTTTTTGGTGACGTTATAAGAACCAGATGTGTATCTCTATCAGTTCTCAGACCAAGACAAGCGCATCACAATAATATGAAAATGTCAAAAATTAGAATGATTCTCACCCTGAGCTCCGTTTGTCCTTGGTTGTTGGGCTAGAGAACTTGTCAACTAATCGATAATAGTCGACTAATAGAATGTTAAATTAATATTTCAACTCTCCATGCCTCATGGTGGAAATGGGGTTGCGATCTAAGCTTCGACTTGACCTAGAAATTCTAGCTTCATACAATCACGTCTCTCGCTTTATAATTAAGATCTACGTATTTTTACCATATTAAATATACTCGTATGTGCAGGTTCTCAGAACACAGTTCCATCTTTTCATTGACTGAAGTCGATTGAGACTCTCTTATGGTCATCGTATTAATACACTCCATTATTTTATAAGCCGATTACCATTTAATAATCTGATATATTTTACGCTAGGTTTCTTTCACGCTCCTACCCCGTTTTTATCCGGCCATAAGCAGCCATTACAGTAAATATTGATTATACCTGCCAGGCCATAAATAACACGTTCGGCTTCTTGCGGAATAAGCTCACAGTTCGCGGTTTCCGTTTCAGTTTTCGTTATTAAATTACAGTCCTTTAGGTAATCAACAAAAAACGTTGGTGCAAATTGCACATAAAGCGATTCCGTTCTTTCATCATGCACATGTAGAGCATGGAACATCCAGTTCGGTTATGTATTTGCAAAATAATAAAGTGGAAGAATGAAATTCCATAATGAGTTGAATTGATAACTCATGGGGGTGCAACATCGTTGTATGTCTTATTTGAAATAAAATTTAGAATGTACTCGGACCTGGGATATTTTTAGAATATAAGGTATATTCAATCGTAGTGATGAATTCACATTCAACATTCAATGCAGAACGAAGATGAAGAGGTGTTTTATCTAAGTAATAAACCCCGACCCGGTGGTTTAAACTGGACTTTAATACTTTTAACCAGCGATTCTATAGCTTATTTGGAGTAAAAAATGTAGAACCACATGATTAGTTGTAATGTGTGGCAGTCTGTTCAGTGGCGACGTGACAAATATTTTTTTTTAATTAAAAGTAAATTTAACCGGTTACCAAAATGACATCTACATTTTTTTTAAATTTTATTTATATGTACGGCACAACATTTGCCACTAACATAAAGGTATTAAAGTGTAAATACAACAATACCAACAACAACAAAAAAACAAATATTATGAGTTTAACAAATATAAAGAAACCATTTAAAAGTATAAAAATGTATACAGTAGGTAGGTATGCAGGTATATACAGTATGTAGTATACCTGTAAAATGGTATAAAAAGATAAAGTATAAAGTATAATAACTTGTAAAAATATAAACTACAAAAGATATAAATTATAACAACTTGTAAAAATATAAAGCATAAAAATTTGTAAAAATGTTAAATATAAAAGTATAAAACTTGTAAAAATATAAAGTGTAAATACCAAATAGAATTAAATGAATAATATGAAGGCATTGTAATTTAAATCATCATACATACGATTACAATACAGTTATCGATATTGGCTAATCTATTAATACTTCATATCGCAGACAAACTTTGTATTATGCATCTTTTATGTGATAATAGACCACCGGTGTCATCAATATTAGAAAATTCATTTCCTAATCGATTCAAGCGATATATTATTGAATTCTGTTCTGCGTTAGTGCCAGGATTGTTACAATGATATACAAGTGATTTGAGTCTAGTTGATCTACTAGGTACGTGATAATTTATTAACGAAACCAATTCGGGGGAATCAAACCAGTTGTTATTTATTTTAAATAATGAATTAAGTCAGAAAATATCCTTCCATCCTTTAACAATAAAAGACACATTGATTACATTAGACAATCGTAATAAATCTCATCTGCGGGAATATCTTATTTGAAATTAATTGTTCTGAGATGCTCCAAATAAGTTCAGGAATCGCTGGTTAAAGTTTGTCTTGTACGTCCTATACCTATGCCTATACAAGAATCCCACAACTGTAACATTGTATCAAAGTAAATCAAATAATTAATATTTTTAAATCATCTGAAATTGAGGTTAAGTATGTTTTGAGACTCTGAACATTATCAATCAAAAATCTATTGATGGTGATAATGATTTCCAAAGAGAGGTTATAAAAAAAACCACCCCAATGAAATAAAATTGAAACATGTGGAATTAATCGGGAAATTAATTACATATTTCTGTTTAAAAAAATCGTTCGATTTCTGCGATTTCTCTAACGCGGAGGACTCCTTTTTAATTCACAAAACAAACGATCAACATTACACATCCTCTTTAATTTAGCTGTCGCAGTATTCGTAGCGTTCAACTCCGCGCCGTGCACTCCTGCAATAATTACCTTATATCTGTAATCTCCCTAATGCCTGTTATTTCAGAGACCTTTTGGCAAAAGGCTCATTTGTATTTTATGATTATTTACGATTAATGATTGTGCGAAATGCAAATATGATTTATAAAGAAAGTAATAAAGGTTCACTAACGAGAAGAAAATAATACACGAAAAAATGATTATCCTTTTATAATAGCGTTTCCTCAATTATAACCAAATGCCTTAATTCGCGATGTTTGAGTATTTTTTAACTTCTTTGTTCGGTCTTCATAACAGATATGGTAGCAACACATGAATGCCCGCCCTTCCCTAAAGTCTCGCACGCGTTGTTCGTGTATATTAGTATTAATACACGAATATCCTATGCCTCTGTCCGCTACCAAACATCATGCACGTGTAAAAAGAATAGAATATGTATTGGTATCCATTTTCAAACAGCAGATAACCACACTGTCCCTTTTGACATTGAACGCTTGGTAAATTAAACTTGATCACAAATGCCCAGTTACCCCAGCAGTTGAGCAAGTAAATTTTTGAATTGTTATGAGAATTTAAAGGAAAACCCTAATGCTTGAATGTTGGACAGTTAAAAGTTGGAACGTTGGACGATTGTGTGGTAGCAGAATTAAAGGAGCCATTTTTTTTCCAAGATGGCGGCTTTCCAAAACATTTTTTTTTTATATGAATACCGCACAAGAGTCCCAACTGCTCCCAACCGTCTGGAGCCAGTGAGACTATGGCATTCTCAATTGGGGAATGTTGTGAGGCTGAAGGTAATGAGGAGGGGAAGGAGAAGGGGAGAGGAAGGTGGGGAATACCTGACTATTCAGATCTGGTCATCAAACACGGCTAAAAGCCATTTCAAGCAACGTTTCAATTCTGAATGATGGTCTTTCACCAGGGCGATACTGTGAGTATCTTCCACTCTGGAACGTGTGCAAATATACAATATATTATTTTTAAATGAATTAATTGTGAAACAACACAAATTAAATAAAATTTACTTGCGCACGCCGGGATTTGAACCCGCGACCTTCGGATTCGCAGTCGAGAGCCTTACCCCTCGACCATGGAGGCCGTATCTACCAAGTTTCATAACATTCGTAATCAATTTCACATAATGTCCGACGTAAGACTCGCCGGACACATTACAATGGTAATATTATGTTCAAATTTATTATTTTTGTAGCAATTATATTATCAGTCCGTTTAGAATTAATTCTTAAGGACGATTTACATGTAAGCTACTGATATTGGAATTAAATTTATTATGTGTTTTTCCCCTTCAGTGCTAGTTTCACATTTTATCAAGTGCATTATATCTGAGGGGGATTACTTTGAAGGGGAGAAAATGGATATTGATGAATAAATAAATACTTTTCTAAAAAATTCGAAATTCACCTTTTCTTTTGAACACACCTCGTACACACAAAAAAATACTCTGTCCAAAAATTTTATACATACCGTCTATTAAATCACCTTTGCAGACCATTTTTCCTTTGAGTAAGTCTGTCTCACACAAAGATCAACTATGTATAAACCTTCAAATATTAATTATTTTTATCGATATTTAAAAACCTCATTTTAATGTTTAATCATTGTAGAAAATACTATTAACATAACCTAAATGAAGCATGAAAACGGAAAAAACGACAGAAAGTAAAAAGATTTCAGTCGTATCTGGGACTCAAACCCAGGACCTCTGCCTATCCGTGGCAATCGCTTAACCAACTTAGCTAATGAGGCCAGTTCAATTTATGATCCTCATCGATATCATATCTCAAATTCAAGATTTGTTAATATTATTCTCCGTTTTTTCATCCCATATAAGTTGGTTAAGCGGTTGCCCCGGATAGGCAGAGGACCTGGGTTCGAGTCCCAGATGCAACTGAAATCTTTTTTTATTTTGTGTCGTTTTTTCCATTTCCATGTTTCATTTAAGTTAAGTCAGTATTATTTTCTACAATGATTATGTATAAACCATTCAGAATACTGAATATATATATATTTTTATCTGAAGACTCAAATACAATGTAAGTAGGTGTATTTTATGAAAATTGCGTTTAATAGCATGCATTTATTACCTTGATATTTAATTATTTTGATTATTTTATAACAGGTATTCATTATTTATAACTATCATTAATATAAACAACCGTAACTTCCACACGACACACGTTTTGCGATAATTGTTCAGTTAAAATCAATTTTATTGTATCTATCAAGAATAAATTAACTTAACGATAGTGAAAACTTCGAGAGCCATTTGTCCCTAGATCCTGTACTGAATTAAATAATATAGTGGGTATATGTAGCATCTAACAACCGAAGAAAACTTGTAAATATCACTTTTCGTAAATAAATAATATTACATTTTATACGTTATATTATTTTCTATTTTATAATTATATTATATTTTCATTTGAAGCAGTAACTTTGTGATGTGACATTATGATTTTAAATTAAATCAATAATAATTTTAAATTAAATCAATAATAATTTTAAATTAAATCATTAATGATTTTTAATTTAATCATTATAAAGATAGCTGCCAATAATATGGGATAAAAAATAGAGAATAATATTGACAAATCTTGAATTTGATATATGATATCGATAAATATGACATAAATTGAACTGGTCTCATTAGCTAAGTTGGTTAAGTGGTTGCCCCGGATAGGCAGAGGTCCTGGGTTCGAGTCCCAGATGCGACTGAAATCTTTTTATTTTCTGTCGTTTTTTTCCGTTTTCATGTTTCATTTAGGTTATGTTAATATTATTTTATACAATGATTAAATAACTTTGTAATTAATTTATTTTAAACAGTATTACTGCCTTGAAGAAGCTACGGTGGTAGCCAGTGGCGGCTCATGACTTTTGAGTGACCTAGAGCGCTAAGATTGAAAAATACGACGTTATTGATGTTGCTGAAGCCGAAAATGATTTTTAATTATTTTCAAAATTTCAATTTTTTGTATGGAGATTTAGATGGTAGGCAGGGCAGTGCTTCAGCAACATCAATAACGTCGTATTTTTCAATCTTAGCACTCTAGCTCACTCAAAAGTCACAAGCCGCCACTAGTGGTAGCGAAACCCGATCGGCAAAGAAGTATATAAAAAATCATAGTGATGTAAACAACGTAATTATTTTATTTCTTTAATAAAATATCAAGTAAATCTTTATTACGTTAAGGGGGTACATCACCACCCCTGAGCAAACTGCTTGAATTAGCGCTACTCGTCGAGTAAAAGGTATTTTATCGGTTTTTCCACCACTGAGTTACGTTACCTGTCAAGTAAGTGGCTGTTTTTAAAGCGAAATCAATCCTATGGTTTAACTTACTTGACGACCAGTTACTATAGGTACAGGATACTCAGAGGTGGTGAAATACCCCCTAAATGTATGATGAATGCCACCGAATATACCCGAGATAGAGAGTTGATCTATTTTTTTTATTATATTACTTATTCGATTAGACGTATTAACGTATATACAAGTATTTACTTCAAGCGGCGTTAACAATCTATGCGAATTAATTCTATGCGAATAATCAGTAAAACGTATAAGGTTTCAAAAGACAATAATCCTTAAACTTTAATGTTTTAAATCTTTTTATAATGCGTACTGGAATTTTAGGTAAAACGTTCAAAACTGCTTTCACTGGTTTTCAAACTGCACCTATTTTCAGAGATTTCGAGATGTAAGTGTTTCATAGAATTTAAAGATTACAGTTTGATGATTTCTGTCTTCGGAAACCTAATACGTGTTCCAAACTACCCGCATAGAATTTAGATAAATCATCTGTGGTATTACTTGAGTTTGCAGGTTGTTTTTTGTAAAGTGATGCTTACGGCCATTTTTGGGTGCTGGCCCTTAAAGACAAGTCGTTAAAAATAACTTTTTGTACGATTAAGATACAGTCAAGCAAACTACAAACAATACATATACGCATTCACACATATATATCCCTATAATATTGTACCGTAATGCTATACGATCGAATTCCTGCACCACATTGTACTTACATATATTGTGTTATGCAAATCACCAACCCTTTAACATAATAATGTAAACATTTTTCAAGCATCACTATCGTTCAGGAAACATTATTATGTAAACATGTAATCGTTATATCTGCACTCCGCTTCTCTACACAATTACGTGTAGTATTGTAATTTGAATTAAAATGTATTAGTTTTCAATATTCAAAAAGATTATTTTAATTTTAAGAAGAAATTTGGTTTTATATGTCGGAAAAGGAAGCAAGGCGTTTAAAAATTGTTTGTTCAATGGGTGTTTTTCTTATACAATAAAAGAAAACGTATTTGTTTTATTATTTGCAATTTGTTGTTTATTTAACATTCGTTGCGCAAACAGGGATACATTATTTGTAAGTTGTCGGAGGAAAACGTTAGTAAGCAACGTAAAGAAAGATTGAATACCCATATTTCAACTTCTGCTCTTGAGGCTAGAGGGATCAGAACTAGAATAACCCATCCACTGATATTCCCACACTTGAATTATTTAGAAAGCCATTTTTTCTTGATTATATTCCTTTTTCAAACTGGTCTCGCTTACAGATTGTTCAATATGTTTGTTAAAAATCTTACTTTTTTGAACTCAAATCACATTAAAAACCTTTGAAAATATTTCTGCGGAGTGCAGTTTAGATTTTGAAGAGATTATGCAATTATTAATTGTTTTTGTGTTTAATTCGTAGAACTCCATTTAATTGTTTTTATTATACATTAAATTAAAAAAAATATTATGCAATGCATTTCATGAGTGTGTATTTCCTTTTACAATATGTGCGTGTACATTTACTTACTGTAAGCAGTACCTAAGTGTATTTTTTGTGCAAAATATTAGGTGTTAATTCGTAATTAAACTACAAATCTTTATAAAAGTTACTAGCGGTTAGGTACTACTTGGCTTCATTTTAGTATTATATGAAACATAGAAAATGACAAAAAAAACTATTTAGCTTCTTGTCTTATTTTTTGATATTTCAAGCTATACCGGGAAGGAAATTACGATATGAGATGTAAAATGTTTCATTGACCTCAAAACACCATTCAGTAAAGCTATTCAAATTTTAAAAGGCCAAGGGCCTTTTTAAAGGATAAGACGTTGTCCTTATCATCGGGCTTCAAGACACTTTGTTTAAGTGCTGTTCCGATTCTCTCAGATGATATCTGTCATTCAGTGAATGACATTCTTTAAAATTATTCGTTTCGTTGGTTTAACAAAATAAAAACTCAAGCTTATCGTTGGTGTTGACTTCAAACATTATCAGTTAGTTATTTGTCGAATAATAATGCTATTTAATGAGCCAAATTAAGGAAATTGCGATGTTTGTAAAGTACATCTGCCAGAAACCTGAAATGTCAGGTAAAAGTGATGTCACTTCTACTGATAATGAAGTACACGTGTTAAGCAAGTGTGAGGCAACTATAATTTTTCATAATACTATGATAATTAAACTACAATCTCTTTTTAAAATGTGTTATTATTTACGTGGAATCGGAACCCCAGTTAAGCAAAATGTCTTTAACCCTAAGGATAAGTACAATGTCTTATCCTGAAAAAGAACCGGAATTCGATTTCGACAACTGTGGAAAAATAAAATAAATACCATTTGCATTACATGCATACTCAGTCTTCCAGCTATGGAGGGGGAATAAAAGATATAATTATTTATTTATATTTTAATGATTGAAGATAATATTAAAAACTCTCATAATGAAACATGAAGCCGAAAAGACAGAGAAAAGAAAAAAAATAACGGTAGCAGCTGAAACTCTAATCCAAGACCTCGTAGTTTATCGGGAACCATGCGCTCTAATCCAGGGAGCTACAGCTACCCTAATCAGTAAAAAAATGGAATTAATTGAAGATGATATTAACAGTTCTTAGAAATCGAAGTATGATACCGATAAAAATGACGGGATGGATTGGGATAAATAATTAAAATCTGTTTCCGCTCTATAATTTGATGACGTACGAAGTTTGAGATTTTTTTAAACCCAAAACATTTCATTTCCGAACCACCCGCTGCAATCTCCCGATCTTCCCGCCTATATGCATTCAATCTTCGTCTTCGGGGTTACACTGTCTTCGCGGCCGTTCACAGTTCTCCGCACCGCGCTCGCTGCTCCGGGTAAAAACCCGCAACGGACCTGGGCGGGTTCATAAAACAATTAGTTAGGAAGAAGACTGGACTAAATAAGCCGCAGTGACCGCCTCAGAGTGGAGTGCGGACTACAGAGGAATAAGGATACTTAATCCTAAGCGGAGCGGCCACTATTCACGGAGACGTGAGCGGGTTTATGGATCGAAAAGATGCAGTATTCAGAAACGAATAAAAAATCACCCCCTTGCGCAACAATTGTGATTTTTTTTAATTGCTGTAAAAATACTAATTGATGCTTTTTTACAATATGCGTTCACGGAGTGAACTCACTTTTATCAATTACATGTTGGCCTAAAAGTAGATACACATTTTTCTTGTTTGGTGAGTTATTGCACGGTCATGATCCTGAAAAACAAACATTTATAATTTTTATTTTCCATACTTTTTAACAAAAAATAGAACACAATCCCATATATATATATACTCGTACATACATATTTATATTTGTTTTTTTATTATTTATTTATAATTGTAAGAAATGGTATGTAGGTAATATAAGACCGTGAGTATATATTTTATTTATTAAAAAAAACTGTTTTTAAATTTATTTTAATATTATGTATTTTTTTTTACATTATAAAAAGAACCTTTAAATCCTATGATAAGTTATTTTATATTTTACTATAGTACCTGCCTACTAGAATCTGTACTTCATAGATGGTGAAAGGTGAATGTCATTCTTGTCGAGGAAAAATAAATCTCGTGTTATGACAATTGAAATTAAAATTGTAACGGACGAGTAACTCCAGAATACCTATTGGCTCCTTAGCATCGTTCATTTAACTATAATTTTCATGGGCAGAGCAATGCATGTTATGAAATTTGAAACACCATTCGTTTTCGTAGTCAAAATAATTATAAAAATTTTAATTTTTCAAACCCCTCTATAGCGAACTATATCTATGGCTTGTTGGGTGTGCGTCACTGGGCCGTCGAATTTTTCGTTAAATAGATTCACTGTACCTGATATTGTAAGAAAATATTCGAGACGTGTTAAAATTTTAAAATTTAACTACTAAAAATTAATTTAAGAATTAAAATGTGAGAAAAGGTAAACGGTACCTATAAAAAGTATAGAGTATTAAAAAGTATATATTATAAATAAATATTAAATATTGGTAACAACTTACAAATAAATATACAGTATAAAAACTTGTAAAAATAAAAGTTTAAAAAAAAATTGTATACGAGAACTTGTAAAAATATAAAGTATAAATACCAAATAGATTTAAATGAATAATATTAAGGTGTGGTAATTTAAATAAACGTATGTATAATACAGTTATTGATGTAGGCTAATTTTTTAATATTCAATTTATTTTTAATAACTTACTGAAGTTTATAAACCTCGTTCTAATATTTAATCATTGAAGAAGATAATAATAACATATCCTAAATGAAACACGAAAACGAAAAAAAAAACGAAAATAAAAATGTATCAGTCGCATCTGGGACGCTTTTACCGACTAAGCTAATGAGACCAGTTCAATTTACTCCATATTCATTGATATCATACCTCAAATTTGAAACCTGTCAATATTATCCTCAATTTAAAATTGCATATTATTGGCTGCTATCTTTATGATGATTACAAAGTTCTTCCCGAACACAATTTCAATCTGGATAGAGTCTCGGATCCAACTGATACCTTTTTTGCTTACTGTGGTTTTTTTTTCGGTTTCGTGTTTAATTTGGGATATGTTGATATTATCTTCTTCAATAATTAATCTTTTAATACTTCTTATTGCAGACCAACTCTTTTGTATTATACTAGACCACCGGCATAATCGACATTAGAAAATTCATTGCCTAATCGATGCAAGCGATATATTATTGAATTCTGTTCTGCATTAGTGCTTGTTACATCCTCGTATTTCAGATAAATAATGTAAAAAATCTTCTAATGAAACAAGTAACATTCAAAGTGCTCGCAGGTTTCACTTTATTAGCTCATAATTTACTTAAATAACGACATGTAGTAAAACAAAATACGGGTAGCATTCGTAATACCACTATAATATTGCATTTCAGTCCCTCTAATTATAGTGTATATTTAACATTTTATTACATTAATTTATCAGTTGAATAATGTCCTAATAAAACATACATAGTATTATAACAGCATTATTTAGATACCTATCATGTAACAAACATTTAACCATTAACACCTCACTATTTTCATCACATTAGTAAACATATATACTAAGAAAACTACGTACATGGTGCCAACTGTAGATACGAACTATTTATTACTTAAGTACATTGAATGTGATTACTTTACTCTCTTATTAGTATTAATGCGTGCTTATCAAACGTATAACGCACATAGTACCTGCCTGCATAATATTATTATGTATAATAGTGAACAGCACATTAAATTACCTTGTACATATTATATCACTTAAATGATAATAAGTACCTACCTACTCATATAATGTATAAAATTCATAGTACATATATGACAATTATAATTACGAATCATTGTAAAGAGATTCTTGCTTGTGCCAAATTACCCACAAAAATTAAAAAAATTATACTGGTTGATATTATCTATTCATATTTTCGGTAAAAACCGATTAATGATAATTTTGATTATCACAATTATTTTCTGATTAAATCGGATTTTATCGAAAATATTAGTACATCATATCACCGTGAAAAAATTTAATTTCGTTTGGTGTAAATAAAATCGCATAAGTAAGTCGTCTCAATGTGACCTACCAACAGTTTGAATGAAATGGCGTTAAACGCTGACACAGCTGTCACAATAATAAAATATTAAAATACTTGCAGAACTTAATAATAATAATATTAAATATGATAGAACTTAATAATGACCATTTAAATTTGCTAGAACTTAAGAATAACAATATTAAATTTGATAGAACTTAATAATAACAATATTAAATTAGTTTTTTTTTTAATAATAACAATATTAAATATGATAGAACTTAATGACAATTTAAATTGGCTAGAACTTAATAATAACAATATTAAATTTGATAGAACTTAATAATAACAATATTAAATTAGTTTTTTTAATAATAACAATATTAAATATGATAGAACTTAATAATGACAATTTAAATTTTGCTAGAACTTAATAATAACAGTATTAAATTTGATAGAACTTAAAAATAACAATATCAAATTAGATTTTATTTTAATTATAGCAATATTAAATTTAATTATGTTATGATAAAAAAAAAAAACTAAAATTATGGTTTATTCAATCAACTACCCGTGGTAGCCGGGAAATGTAAATTTGTTTATTTTAACGTATTTAGTTAATTTAAATTGGAAACGATAAAAAAAAGTTTATGTATAACTGAGCTGCAATTTCAGTTTTCGTAGAACTTCTATTAAATCTCAGAATTACTAGTACTCCATGGAACAAATTAGTCGGTAATCAGTGGACGGATAAGTGCGATTGAGAAAAACAGGAAATATTGTTATGGTTTATTCAAATTCTTATTACTCGGAAGTCGTAGTGGAAGACACTAAGTAGCAAGCAGCCCAGTGAAGAACCACCCTTCTAAATCGAAACTTTGCTCAGAATAGCTTCAGCTTTGCTTTTGAACGAAATTTCCTACATAACATATTATAAACATAAATGTAATCTTAAAGAGATTTTAAATACAATATCCTGAATGGATTTTAAATTCAATGAGAAATTACATTAATATGTAACATTTTTGGTATTTATACCTATAAAAAAAGGTTAATAACCTAATAATAACAGAAAATAAGACAACAGATGAAAAAACCACATTAAAATCCGTTTCAAAGTGGTATTATCTCTGCTTGTAAATATTATTTTATGAAATATTCTGGTGCATATAGAGTTTGATTCACCTACAATAAATAATAAGAAGAAAAAATATTGCTTTTAGAGATGAATCTCCCAGTTTATTCCTTTATATTATAATGATAATAATACTAATAATTGGATTACTTCTAAAGCGCCGTTTACGTGGGGAAATCACCTCAAGGGCGCATACTAGTTGATACTAGTTGAAGTACAGGGCATTGCCCTAGATTATGAATAGTTGGATTAAAATTTTAGGGTTGTGGTATGTTACCCCTACCCAGTAATTTTCCCCAGTAAAATTCTGGTTTAAAAGGTGGGAAAGGAGAATGGGGTGGTTTTTCGATATGTAGAACGTCAAGTGTGCAAAATTTCGTCAATCTCGGAATAAAACTAGATTTTTATAAAAACCAAACACACCTACGCACGCACAAACACTCTTCTTTATATATAAAGACGAGTATTTATCGTTTTTGTGCTGATGTACGTAAAATTTAGACAGTTCTTTATTATCAGTGTGCGTTTAGACAACCGATTTGAATAATCAGGTGTACTCCCCAATCATCATTTCGTCGATCCATCCATCTACCATTTCCTTCCACCCCATAAAATTCCCCATTGAGTATAGTCCCAAATTCATCGAATACTTATGACTCTGGTAGGTTCGATGTTATAAACCTAGTAAAAACACAACATCGTCCCTGCCTAATGTAAACCGTAAGCCCAGAGCGGTGCGTGCTTCCTCTAGCCGCACACATAGCCTCTGACCAGCACCTTGTAGTTAGCTTTGTCTTTAGCTCCCAGGGCAAGGCGGATGCGGCCAGCGGCCAAGCAATAAATAAACTCACACAACCGTAAGAAGACGCATCCAAGTCTACCGACACGATCGTCTTGTATTATTTTGCGTGGGTAGGCACTAACTAGGAATGAGCACCTATGAAAGCGGTACCTACAGGGAAAGTACTCAATTTCATTGCATCGGTTTTTTAATTTTTTTAATTTAACTTTTTACAATTGTTATTTTGTTTAACGGGCAAAAGGTGTCGGGTAAGGTTAATGTTGTTATTCGCGCTATGTACAATATCATTTCAATTTTTGTTTTTCATCCAATGTAATTCTTTGTTTTAATCATTTTAATTTAATTTTGCATGTGGGTGCACTCTTATAGTAAGGTCATTGGTTCTTAACTCAGTGCAGCAAACGCAGTAAAAAATACAGACAATCTACCCGAAATACAAGTTATGTTTTGTACTTTTCTATGGTTTTAAATGTCAACCTGTAAATAACGTTCAGACAATAAAACTACCTTTTTTCTCAAAATTTTTTTCAGTAATAATAACTTACTGTAAAAGCAAGAGATTAACGCCTCGTTAGAGCATTTAATTCACAAAAAATATTCAGTGTCAACAAACAAGTGTTTCATCTAACGAGTTCATAGCCCACCTGCACCGTTTATACAAATCATTCGCACAAATCTAAGACTTCCAACCTTGGGTCAAATCGAGAACTACTGGAACAGACACATTCTCTGGTAATAATTTCAGAAACTAGTAGGTGAGAAAATCTTTATTATAAAAAAGATTTATATATATTTGTCTGAAGGAGCAAAAGCTCACGAACGAAAAGCGAATTTTCAGAGCTTTTTCCATCTGGTTTTTTCTAACGTCGTTTCTACCATGAACTATGAAATCTTGAAATATTTACTTAAACATTAATATTGTTTGCTTCTAATTTTTCAATTGCCTCAGGAATGCAAGAAGATGCAGATCAATATTAATAATTTACAAATTTATTTTCTCACACCCGCCAGCTCTGTGTGCGGAACCATGAGGATTAGTGCTCTACCGCGGAGGTCGTCAAAGGAAAGTCGATATAAAAATAATTAAGATTTATGTGATGATCACACTTAAACATATTTATACTTCTTAATACATGTATACCTATGTAGGTATCCGTTTTTTCAAAAGTCAATCTACCGGCTTTAAGAATGCGCCACCGAGCCGTAATGTATGGCTCCTTGTCCCGCCTGTGACAATCAATAGAACCGTGGCAGATTGCTGAGGGGAAGACGACTGATCGCTGAATAGAAACGATTGACATCCGAGATAGATGGCCCGTCGCAGGTGAGCCGGCTACAAATTGAAGGATGCGGGAGGTGGAAATAGAATAGTACACGTTATGTATCGTTGACCGCTGCGACGACCTGTCAGGCATTGCTTTAAATGTGTATTATACGATGTTTTAAGTAGACCAAAATGGCATTGTAAGACTGCGTATAAGGCTAGTTAAGCGATAGGCTTAAGCTGGAGCGGATCTGTGGTCCCATGCAGCTACCTAAAAAATGTGCTGGTGTCAACTTGGTTCCGATATGATTGTGTTCAAAAGCAATAAGTTATGCTCGCACAGGGGTATTTTGACTGAATAATTTATGGTATCTATGTAAAGTTATATAGCTAAGAAAAGTGCTTAAAAATTTAAATTGAATGGAAAAAATATGAATTTATGCCTCTCATGGAATATCATTTGGAAACAATGTGGGTTTTTCGTCGTACTGAAATGTGTAATTTAAATATTTCATTCATATTTACTTATTTTAAAATTATTCAAAACCGCACATTCCTAAACGATTCGAACTGGCTACAACGTCATTAAAATGTAGAAAACGCTACCGGCGTGACGTCAACAAGTCCGTATTTACGAACAAAATGAACATGTCGTTTTGGCGACAAATAAAAAATGAAACATTTTAAAACGTTATAGAAAATTAATTTATTCGTCAACAATAAAAAATAATACGAGTGAAATCATTCGATTGATTTTTAAAAAAAATCGACAATAAAAATGCAATGAAAATACCCTATTGGTAGAGCGTTCATTTTCTAGTTTTTATACGAATCTTTATGAAAACTAAGTACCAAGGGTATTTTGAGGGAATTTAAGGAAACTATGGTATCGTTGGTAAATATTTATATATATATATATATATATTTTTTTTTTTTTTTATTTAGTTTCAATTCATATATTTTCATGTAGTTAGTAAAATTATATTGTACAAAGCTAATATGACAATTCGTAATTTTTTTCTTAGTTCTCCTCATTAGGAGTTCCTGTGCTGAGGCGGACTAGTTTTTATTTAAAAACTGACTGTTTTTTAAGCTCTTATGAAGTTCTTTACAAGATGCTGGATAACTCCTCTTCTTTGATTTCTTTGAGCCAAGTTTTGATTTAATTTTTGAAATCATTTGCCTTTTCTGTTTTTTTTTTATGTCCATTACTATTAGTTTTAGAACGGGGGAAAAACACATAATGTATCTTTGGATATATGTTTCACTCAATTTCCTTCAATATACACGCTTTTACTGAGAACTGTTTTTCTCCGTTTGAAACACCTATAATGAAACAACGGAACCTACGGATATATCCGGGAGTTACGGACGTATTAATCCATACCTCCCACTGCGGTGCATGGCGATGGGTAGAGAGAGTCCGGCCGGAGAGGTCAAGGGGTCTGCCTCAACCGGCCGCTTCCGATCCGGTCCACCACACAGTTGGTGGACAGATGCATCTGCCGCCAAAACCTGGACCTGAACAAACCTCACGTGAACCCGGGTACCCCTGCTAAGTCATGAAACATAGTGGAGTGACCTATGGGAGAGGTGTTGGTTATCCAATGAATAGGAGGCGACGGTACCCAAACCCTCCCAAATTGAGTGGTTTATGTATACATCGTGTTTTACGTATTTATTATCGGCATTAATTTAATCATAAAACACGTGTCTTAAACCTGTCAATGTATTAATTTTAAAAAAAATTAATAAAACATTTACCTGATCAATATATTTCAAAATATCTCAAATAGAATCAAACACGCCTTTAATTATTTGAATAAATACATATCTAAACACGTGTTAATACAATGTTATATTATCTTATAGATACTCGTATATTATATCATTACTGCTTTCGTAAGATTAAGAAAGGGACGCTTAGATGGTTGGGGCATGTAGAGCGAATGAACGAAGAAAGGGTTGTAAGAAGAATATATGACGCGAATGTGAATGGAAAAAAAAACCCGGGAACGGCCTAGGAAGACATGGCACGATCAAGTGAATCAAACACTTCAGTCGGGCCATGTCAGATGTTGGAATAATAGAAGAAAATATATGAAACGATGTATGAATGTGAATGAAGCAAGAAATGAAATGCCAAGATCGATTTGTTTGGCGGTCCGTCTTTTCTGCCTACCCCTGCGGAGAAAACGGCGTGATGGTTGGCTTGGCATTAAACGTGTGTAATTTCACTCGTTGCCAGTCGTCTCGGCGTGCTTTAAAAAAAGCATTTTGGGGTTTCATTGTTTGCTGTTGTAGAAATAACTTCCATACGTATGGAAAGATACTTTTAGTTAGTTTCTCACTTTGCCGTTAAGACTATCAACCTCGCCAGGTATCGTATGCACTCTCGAACGGTGAGCTCTGGCATTATGAAATGTGCACAGAAGCTACGGAATAGTGAAAAAATCATTTTGTCGAAAAAGAAGAAAGATGCAATATTATTATGTCCATGTTTTTCACCGGTTCAATGTGAAAAAACAGCGATTAAACCCGTTTGAAGTCAGGTAATAACTATTGCAATATTACAGTTTAATAAATATTTTTATTGCTTTTAAATTCATAAAATAATGACAGATGATTAATACAGCAGGAAAAGCCACCGCTGGGTAATAAACTACCATTATGCTAACTAAATGGCATCCGGCTAGATTAAAATCACAACTTTTATATCGTTCACTTTTATAACTCTATTAATATTCAAATGATATAACATATCTGTGATCTGGATAGTTTGTTTATGAAATACCTATTTACGGTTTGCATTACACTGTACACAATGTTTTCCAAACTGTAATCATCATTTCATTTCATTGCCGGCAACCCGGGCGTTTATTGGCATAAAATTTAAACATTTACATGTACTTTACCCGTCTTACTAGACGATGTCTGTTCTGAGATGTAAGGTTTTCCCAGATTTCATATTATCTATATCTAATCAAACAAAAATTGGTAATTTTCGTTTTACAATTCCTGGCGTTACTGGTTTTTTTCAGTTGCTTTAAGGTACTCTTTCAGGCCGTAGCCATTTTTATATTTTGAAAAGTGAATTTGTGTCTATTCTCTTCTTCTAACATCTCTTTAAAGCGTTTTTTAATAAAAGTTATGTGGGTATGTTTTTAGTGTTTAATCTTTATGTTTTTTTTTTTTTAAATAAATTGTTGTGTTCTTGTATACGGTGTATAATTTGTCATTATAAGTGGATCACGCCTTTAGGGACTTAATTTTCTTGATTGTATAATTTTTATTTATACAATGGGAAATTGTGCCTGCTAAGCCACTCCAAGTATCTTGCCAGCAGGAGTTTAGTTCAACATTATTATATAATACAACAAAAAATAATATTAATCACACCAACAGTAGAGCTATAATAGAACAGTATAGATACATGCATGTTGTGATTAATGTACACAAGTTGAAAAAAAATATTTTTAAAATATGAAAACAGCAAAACAGTTTTGTTATATCATATTATAGTCGTAACAGACCCCAATTACTTCAGTAATGAAATAAAAACACACCAAAACTGTTCAAATATTTCTAAAACGTGTTATCAAGCATCAAATGTGTTTTATCAGTGCCAGTTTTATTTCGGGTCTGAAAAAGTTATGGGTAAACAAAAAACAATTAGTAAGAAATGCTTTGTGTTTGCCACTGTTTAATATATAAACATCAACATTTTTCGGAAGCGAAGCTTCGATCTTCGGGATAGTAAGAAATAACGACAAGTAAAGACAAATAATAAACATAGAAAAGTATACTAATAAATAATGACAAGTAAAAACATAATATAATAATGTGCGAATAGACAAATTAGGTAAGTAATTAATTAACGTAAAAATAAAAATAAAGCAATATTTTTTTTTTATTAAAAGTAAATCAAATTTAATAATAAAATAGAAATATTAAGAAATATTGAATGATCATTTTTTATCAGATTTTTTTTTTAAGTAAATAATAATATTTTTTAATATAAATATAAATAAAATCAAGAAAATAACAAGGCATTAAAAAAATGTCATTATTTTCTTAATTTGTATTAAAAATATATTCTTACATTATTTTTTTATTATTTGTCTATACTTGTCATTATTTCTTAGTATACTGTGTATTCTGACTAGGGAAGCTTCACTTCCGATACATGTTGATATTTATATATTAAACAATGGTATACACAAAGTATATTAAAAAAAAAAACAAAAATAATAAAAATAAAAAAATTAAATAAAATATAAATAAAATAAAAATTTTAAAAAATAAAAATAAATAAAAAAAAAATAAAAATAAAAAATTTAAAAAAAGTCATAGATTTTATATAGGAATAATGTAAGAATAGGAAGTTAGATTTGTACAGCGCCCTTGAGGTGATTTTTCACTAAAACGGCGCTATAAAAATCATCCGATTATTATTATTATTATATGTTATTAATTTTATTAATAATGACATCACAATTTTTTTTTTTTTTAAATATTTTTTAAATTTACATAATATATTTGTGGATGCTTTCAGTATCCATACAGCCTATTAAGCCTTATACAGTTTGAGTCATATTGACACAGTATTCAAATCACTATTTATCGTGTTGATTACTTTCTGTCTATTTTATCTTCTACTTGCAAAATAAATCGTTACATCTTCTGCAAATCCGTATAACTCTTTTTAAAGTTGTTACGAGAAAATAACGTTGGGTCAAGTGAAGTTAGAGATTTGAGAAATTTTGTAGAGTTAGTTGGCTATCGACAAATATATCCGGAATACTGCCACTACAGTAGATGTTGTATAGTCGATACATTCGCACAAGAGGTTGGGAGAAGGTTAAGTTAGGTTTTGGAAAGGAATATGGACATTCTCGGGGTTTCTTAGACGGCGGTTGATTAATTTTTTTTTGTGGCAGAGTGGGAAGATTCCATATATCTCGGAATAATAATGATTAATGATTAAATATTACAACGAGGTTTTTAAATCTCTATAAAAATAATTAATAATTAAAAATTGAATATACTCTTTCGACTCAACAGATATCTCATATAAATAAAAAATCGAATATTAATCCGAGACATTGTCTAGTTTGCAATTGTGTTCGTTAAGAACTTTGTAAACATCATAAAGATAGCTGCCAATAATATAGGATTAAAAATGGACAATAATATTGACAAATCTTGAATTTGTCATATTATATCGATGAAGATGACATAACTTGAACTAGTCTAATTAGCTAAGTTGATAATGCGGTTGGCCCGGATAGGCAGAGGTCCTGGGTTCGAGTTCCAGATACAACTGAAATCTTTTTTTTATTTTCTGTTGTTTTTTTTCGTTCTCATGTTTCATTTAGGTTTTGTTAATATTGTTTTCTTCAATGATGAAGCATGTTTTTTATTTGCTCCCTAAAATAATAATCTGTGTAAACCTCTGGCTGCTAGGAAACTAATTTATTACCGCAGGACGTACCAAACATAATATACGAGAATGAACCTACTTTGGTGTGATTACAAGATAGCAAATCTGGTTTTATGGATATTATGTTCATAATAAATAATAACCTACACAGGTAGATATCAGGATGTTACCGAGTGTTAACCATTTATATTGAAAACATAGTTGTTAGTTTACCGTCAATCTTACGATAGTCATTCATAAAATAACGACATACATGCATGGATAGATTGGATAGTGGATACACTAAATAAGCCAGAGATTTATGCACGGCTTTATTATTGATTATGATGTTAAATTTCCTTTTCAAAATTAATAATACTTGTATAACACGGTGACTTTGACAGAAAGATTAATTCTAAAACTTGTGTAAATCAATACCTAGTTGGTTTACAATATTACCATAGTAACTTAGTGTTTCATAGCTTTCCTGTCGGTAATATTATATTACTCGGAATTTCGAATATACATCAATTGCTTCGTCCAGGTTTGAACTGGTTTGTTCACACGTAAGGGAAAAAACTATCGCACTTATATAAAAACACCAAGATGTCAAGACTTTTCTTAAGAAATTCGTTGTAACGTTGTACTAAGGGTCCACAGTTGAATTTTATAGCCACCTCTCGTCTGAAACATCTACAATTAATATACCTTTGAAAAACACTCTTAAGTTTGTGCCAAAAAGGCTATCAGTTATATTCTCGTAAATGATGTCGACTTCGAGTGGGATTGATGTGTTTGTTTTACCGCTTAATCAATGGAGAAAAATCCATAAGAATTTACTTCATTGATTCTTTCAGCACTTGTTGCTGCCGGAAGACACGTCAAACAAATGCCCAACTCTTTTACAACTCGTTCATATGCTCAACAGCTTGGCTGTGGAAAGACTTGCCGGCTCTTGTGTTTCATCCTTCCTACAATACAGATATCTTTAAAGCCCGGGAACACATCATTTCCAAATAGATCATCCTCAATATCATAAAAAATAAAAATTAAACCAAGCTACTCGTTGCTGTAAAAAAAAAAACAAACAATATTTTCCAAATCCAGTTTTCCATTTCAAGTTTCGCTTTATTCCCGGATTTTCAAACAATCTAACAACTAATTAAGGAAAGTGTAAACATTATGAAAACAACGACCGAACAGTTAAAATACCTTTGTAATATTAGAACAATGCCCAATAGTGAAATCGTATTATGGTGCTGTGAATGAAAAACAGTTTAACTTGAAATATCGCCTAACGAGGAACGCCCACGAGCAATAATTATTATTATTACACGTACAAATGGCTTCACCGCCCTTCTGATACCATCTTTCACGCCCTTTTTATTAAAACCACCTCTATCACGGATATTATTACTGGTTACCAACCAGCATGGCCACATGGCAACACTGATAACTTAGTGCGTATTGTGATTCAAACGAATTTAGCTATAAATAAAAGTTATTTAACGGAATTTTGTATTTATGATGTTGCTTCACGTGAGAAAATTAATGTTTTTGTTGCGTACTCGTAATACTGATATCGTGTGAGTGTGAAACTGGTTGGTATAATATTATACATACATACCTAATATGCGAAGTTAAATGTTAAGTTTTCACTTTATTTTATATTTATTCACCTGACACTACTAACAATATATGGCATTGTAATTATGAAAGTTTTAGATCAACATAACCATGCGAAAAAGAAATACAAAATCTCTGTCTATCGACATCTGAGGCAGGAAAAACATTCTAACTTGAACTCTAGCCATTTTCTTCATTCCATATTTTACAACGGTTAAAAAAATGTTAATAGTCGTGTAGTAACCACAAGTTACTTAGATAAAATAAGTATGAAATTAGAATGTCTTCTACAATAATGCCAGAAAATTAACAGTCGATCGCGTTCACGCAACTGGGTAACATGAACACAAAATTATAATCTAAATGTACAACGTATGTACGTGTGTATATTTATGGTATAATTGTATTTATTATCTTCTAGGCGCTTCCACCCATGTGTCAATTAATAATTACCAATAATAAATCGCTGTGATTTTTAAAATTTTAATTGGCAATTACATACCTTGATCAATTAATAAAATTAATCGTTCTTGTCAACCGCCAGATAAATAATTAAATATTTACGTGCAATTTTATTATAAAACGTGTAATGGGGACCCGGGGTTAGCGAGATCAAGATGTCGCGATTGATTTATGTATTAATATTGTAAATGATATCCAAAAGAAAATTATTTACACGTTAACGGAGATAATTCATTAACATTTTGTAAATTTAAAAGACATCTTCTGCCTTCTGTGTTAATCCTTGGGAAAATATTTCACAAACAATATTTATAATGAGACATTAACGTAACATAAACGAAAAAATTGCATGTTGTGGTAAAAATACAACATTGGCGGAATATTATTATAGACATAACAGGTTAATGATAACGGGGAAGATATTAGATATGTACGAGTATTGCAGGTATATTCATGTTAAATAACACGTTAGTGTGACATGATCGAAACCTTTGCCGGGAGTAGTACAAATTCGATATTTGCTTGAGGTTATATAATATAATCTAATATAACCTTTTTCGTAAACAATTTATTATTTACGAAATAGATACGTATTGTATGTTCGTTGATATTAATATTAAATGACGTATATTCGCGTCATGTCCGCGTGGCTTAATTCATGATAATTTATTTTTATTTTTGTTAATGATTACAATTAATTAAAAGACAATGAAACATTTGTTTTTTCGTTTATATATATAAATATGTACAGAAACATAAATAAAAGCACAAAAATAAAATGGAAACATTGAATTGAAAAAATTTATTCGAAATATATTTTTTTTAAATATGAATTTTACAAACCATTAGAAATGTTGCGAATGGTAATAAAAGGTATAAAAAACAAACTGAATATAATATGAAAGTACGAAGTATAAATACGTACCCGTCACCGCTTATCAAGCACTAATAAACACGACACAACAGCGAAGCGCAACTTATTTGCTGTGTCTTAAATTCATGTCGATGCATTTACCGATGACTCGCATATTCGTAAAACGTAAAACTCCCAGTAACCAGAGAATTTAAACCATAAAATAATGAACTTTTTTTTAACATTTAACGGTGACACAAAATAGAAAACTAAAACAATATTATAACACAAATCATTAACACTACGATATTATATATTGTAGGATTAATTGCCGGTCAGTGGCTGAGTTGGCATCACGTTTGGGTCTCACTCAGGCGTCGTGAGTTCAATTCCTCGGCTGGCTAAGTCCTCCATTACGACACAAGCAACATCTTCCGCTTACTGTGATGGTAGTAGGAGATTTTCAAATATTGTCAGGTTATTCGTAACCAGGAAATATTTGTCTTTCTTTTAAAATAAAATAATGAAAAAAAAAAAGATTCATCAAAGTGCTGGTATAGATGACGCTTTTCTGTATAAATGGAGTCAGTAAATCTATCAACAGTACCTCCAAATTTCGTGCCCAGATGATGCAGCCTATTGGTTAATAAATGCGACTGATAGTTGGTTGTGTAAGTGTTGCAGAAAAATGTTACAGTTTGTCTTGTATTTCTCGGCGGTACATTTAATTTAATAGTGACGAGGATGTATCGTATGTATCCTGGTGATATGATATGTATCATCAGTATACTGTGTATTGTATGTATCCTGGTGATATGATATGTATCATCAGTATACTGTGTATTGTATGTATCCTGGTGATATGATATGTATCATCAGTATACTGTGTATTGTATGTATCCTGGTGATATGATATGTATCATCAGTATACTGTGTATTGTATGTATCCTGGTGATATGATATGTATCATCAGTATACTGTGTATTGTATGTATCCTGGTGATATGATATGTATCATCAGTATACTGTGTATTGTATGTATCCTGGTGATATGATATGTTTCATCATTATACTGTGTATTGTATGTATCCTGGTGGTATGATATGTATCATCAGTATACTGTGTATTGTATGTATCGTGGTGATATGATATGTATCATCAGTATACTGTGTATGATGAGGGAAGCATCGCATCTGAAACATGTTAATATTTATACATTTAATAGTGGTTTATACAAACCAAATCCGAAATTATTGCTTCAACGATTTACGAAGCATATTTTAATAAAAGTATATATTCATAGGTATTTTAAAACGATAAAATAATTTGCAAAATTACTGCCTAAATACAGGCTAGCCTAGTGAGGCGGGTAATGTGAAACTTCAACTATAACTGTTATTATATTATTTTCTATTTTACTTTATAAACCACTGTACACTTACATTATTATATTATACATATCTTTTAGTTATAGTTTAATTTAATTACAATAAAGATATTATTATTATTATTATTCATTTTATCAAATATATACAATTGGGTTTTGCTTATACCAAACACTTGTATATATGCATCGACTGGACATTACAATGTATTATAACCCAAACAGGTTACGGTAAAATAGACGTAACCAATTAATGCTTACGGGGAAGATACATATGTACTTATTATACATAAATCTTAAATTGCCCGTTAGCGTAACACATTCACAGGATGTTAAAACTATGCGCGTACTAATCTACAACGCAATACATAAACTTAATTTTACATTGAAGAAGATAATATTAACATAACCTAAATGAATCATGAAACCGAAAAAAAAACAACAGAAAATAAAAAGATATCATTCGCATCTGGGACTCGAACCTCTGTCTTTCCGGGACAACCGCTTTACCAACATAGCTAATGAGACCAGTATTAATTTATTTATTTTCTGTTGTTTTTTTCGGTTTGATGTTTCATTTGGGTTATGTTAATATTATCTTCTTAAATAATTAAATATTACAATGAGGTTTTTAATCTTCAATAAATTAATTAAATTTTAAAGTTTTCAATTTTTCGAGTAGATATTTCGATTAGTAATTCTTTTAATGTTTTGTTTTTATAGATGTAAATATTTGATTAACCGTTAAATTATACTTTAATACTTACTTTATACTTACTTTATACTTAATTATACTTAAATCGTTCCAAAAAAAAATTTCAACCCATCACCATTTTATTCGGTAAAATTATTGCTGCTCGAAAACTTTCTCGAGACAGTAGCTACCATATTTCAAATGTGACTATAACGTATTATTTTCTGGTGTATATTTAATTTTATTAATAAACCTACGTCACGTATCGCACCAAGCCACAGGTTTACACCGCAGATCATAAATACTCAGAATATGGCACTTATGTCGTATGATTTGCGATCCTTCAAAAAGATAAATTATACATGTTGATATTTTATGGCTTCTTTGATATTTAACGAAACGACAAAACTAAACGAATGAGTTATAAACAAACCGATGGTAAATTATGACGTGATAGAATTTTCACGACGTGAATTAAGATAACATTATGAATAATGGCAGTAGTCAAATAGTCGTAAAGGTGTGGGTTATGACAAAAATCTTGTTTCACCTATGTTTTATTTCGTAAGGTAAAATAAGAAAAATAGTCCTTGCATAAAGTATATCCAATTAATGAACCTGAGCAATCAAATGCTATATTGGTGAGCGTAGTAAATAAGTAATACGTCAAAGTTAACTAATTAAAGGTTTCCTCTTGTTTCATATTGTTCATACAAATTTAAGTACTTTAAAAAAGAAACAAACAACAAAAAACTACAAATAAAATGCTGTAGTGTGATTTGGTGTGTGATGAGGGGTTGGGGGAGGGGATGATCGAAAGCAAAGGTTCCCAACCATTTGGTATTTCAGGTATATTTTTAAGTGCACAAAGTTAGCTTATCGCCCACCAAATCGTATAAAATCGCCCCCCAAGGCTCTTTTAACTCGTGATCGCCCCACGCGTTTGGAAACAGTGATCTAATTGATAACTGTAATAATAGTTGAATAACTTTTATAGCGCCGTTTTAGTGAAAAATCATCTCAAGGGCGCTGTACAAATATTACTTCCTATTCTCTATCTATTTACAAAGTATAACATTTAAGTGTTCATGGATAAAATTGTTAATACTGAGATAGGTAATAATTAGTAAATTTATTTGAAGAGCTATTGGTTCTCAGTCGGTGGGAATGTCGGTCTAGCTCTAGAATAGATACCAATTTTCAAACACCTACACAAATATTTATAAAATCACCTTAAACGTTGAAGAAAAACTTACCAGCTTATAACTTGCTTTTTTAAGGGCTAGTGGGATTATGTTACATACCCATTTCGGGAAATCTTGTGTGTCTGAAGTAAAAGATGAGGGGAAATATATGGGGAGGCGGAAGATTCGGACAAACAAACAAACAAATAATCAAACAAACAAACAAACAAACAAACAAACAAACAAACAAACAAACAAACAAACAAACAAACAAACAAACAAACAAACAAACAAACAAACAAACAAACAAACAAACAAACAAAAACAAACAAACAAACAAACAAACAAACAAACAAACAAACAAACAAGCAAACAAACAAACAAACAAACAAACAAACAAACAAACAAACAAACAAACAAACAAACAAACAAACAAACAAACAAACAAACAAACAAACAAACAAACAAACAAAAAACAAACAAACAAACAAACAAACAAACAAACAAACAAACAAACAAACAAACAAACAAACAAACAAACAAACAAACAAACAAACAAACAAACAAAAACCAGAAATGAAAATTAAAAAGAATCTAAATTCATTTAGGCCTATGTTTGAATTCTAAATGCTGATCTCTCACGTACAAATATAATAACAAAATACGAATAAATCTTGACACGTCACCCTTGCTAATAATCAAATATTTTTTATTTGCAAGGTTTCCTATGTAATCAAGTGGACATGACGTTCCACTGGAATGATTTGTGTGCATTATTAATTCGCCCATACGCCTTACGGCACCTTCCATACTGATTGCCTTTTGCACAATGCACACGTGTTTATGTTTAGCCGTAGCGAGTGATGGTGCACAACGCCAGCACGCCGCGGGTCAGGGGTCAGCTGGTGGGAATGGTCCGTCTCGGGTCCCACCGGACTCGGCACTACGGCTCGACACACTAAACTTTGCAATCAATGAAATCGAAACTGTTTTTTTGTGTAATAATGTTTTCGTCCAGACAGTCTGCAGCGAATGCATTAGCCAATCCTAGCCGCGGACTATGAACAAAGCTAATCCCGCATGACCTAGTGGGACTACCTAAGTGAATCTAAAGAGAGTGGGGAGGGGAATTATATGGAGAAGAAGAAGGTTGGGAAGTACCTAGCTATTCAGATCTGGTCACCAAACACAGCTAAAGCCATTTAAAGCAACGTTTCGATTCCGAACGGTAATCTTTCTGTTAATGGAAGGTTGGTATTTATTATTTTTTTATTTATTTTATAAAAAATGCCCAAATTACAGGAAATTATATGTATTTTTTAAATTATTTCTGTTTTATATTCTTTGCAGATATTTAAACGTGAGTCTACAGAGAACTATATAGGTAGGTATCTATGTATTGTTAAAACTGAAAATGTATGAACAACCTTTCAAATGCTTTTTATACAAGCTGATATACGAGTATATTTATATTCTCCACTCAGTGGCGGTTCGTGACATGTGTTCGTGCGGGTTGAGTGAACTAGAGCGGTAAGATTGAAAAATATTTTTTTTTTTTAGCCAAAAACGGTTATTTTTTTTCAAAAAATATTTTTTTTGTATGGATATTTAGATATTAGACGTGACAGAGCCCCACCTAACTTAAAATTCCACTGCAAAATATTTCATGATTGTCTTTTCCAGAACGTTTTATTGTAAAATTAATTGATAGTAATAATCACAACAATATGTATATTATAATGTATTAATTGTATTATAATGTATAATTTTATTTATCATATTAATATTAAATTTCTACAGTAAATATTTCAATTTCTCTTCCAAATCTACGCATTCTGTACCTTTCCTTATAAATTATAAAATCACGGGTTATTACAATGGTAGGATTTGTGAAACTTGAAGTTTGGCCCAAACAATTGTTTTATTTAAATAAAATCAAATAAAAATTTCTTTTTTTAAATGCCGAGGCCGAGAATCCAACCCCGATCAACTGCTTGGAAAGCAACTATGCAAACCATTGCAACACCAACTATCAGAGGCGTGCATTGTTCTACGATCAAAGATACGCTGTTTGTAGTTTTTTTCCGTTCGGGTATGAATTGCCTCGGAACAGGAATCTCTGATGAGGACGACTGTGAATATAATAAAATATTATAATATAAGTACGTATTCTTAAAAAGTAACATAACGTGTTAAAATTTTAGATTGAATATGGTAAAAAATGCATTTATCATCATCTTCCGATGATTGTTGTGGCCATCACTTTTTTTTAAATTTTCCTATTATATTTTAATTTATTTTTATGATTTGTTTTTCCTATGGTGGGCACAGCTTTTCAGCCTTTATGGGCTGCACGCCACGGCCAACTATTGTAAGGACGGGGGCATAAATATACGATATCTACTTAAAATAAGAATGACGTTTTATTTTTATTTTAGAATTCAAATGTTGCGTACATCACATCACTTCCGATATTATAGAGTTATGAAATATAACATCAACGCGCGGGTTTTATACGTCAAACCCACATGTGGAAGAAAGAAGAAGTCGTGTATTAATTGTATATTACATATGTGCAGCAGTGGCCAACCCCAATGAATTTTTTTATTCTAATTATCAAGAGACAATTATTTTATTTCGACATTGGTTCATTTACATATCAATTGCGTCAATTCAAACTCTTTTATTAAATTTATAAATGAGCTGTACAAGTTTCATCGTTAGTAATAAATCTTTCACATATAAGATGGAACTTTTTATAATTATTTTAAAGATTGGTTGAATAAGTTTGAATTGAAACAATTCAAGGATACATTTACCCAAACTACACTTACCTCACACTCAAACGCCATTACTAAAAGTGAAACAAATTGTGCTAGTCAGATCGATGGTAGATAATTATTATGCAATATTAGATACATGAATATAGGACAGATATTATAGAATGTTAATTATTTCTTAATGATTTCTGTTTCAAGTACAAAATAATTAATAAAGTTAGTAAACTTATCAACAAACAAACCTGTCTCTTATTTAACCCTTTATTATTCAATTATCAAGGCATGTGCAATTTATTATATGCATTTCAACATATTTAATAAATATGTAAGATTTATAACAGGATAATATTTAATTACACTAAGTGTCGGCGTGATGCATGTTGCGATACTTCGATCTGCCATTAATATTCTGATTTAGAAGGTTCGTCGTATGTAGGCGTGGTGATATATTAATAAATTATTCAATACTAAACATCAGGCTTAACGATACATATGGGGCAAGTGGTCCTTTGCACCGTGATGTTTTCTCTTAATTAATTTTAATATTATTTTCAGAACGCTTCCAATTACGGATTTAAAAATCGGGGAACACTGACTTGACACTCAGTCTCTCCTATGAAAGTTGAAGTGATGAATTCCAAAATGATAATTGATTTTTGTGAAAATTTAAATAAAATTAATATGAATTATTTTGTTTACACCACTGCTTAATACATAAATATCAACATGTTTCGAAAGCAAAGCTGTACACGGTATACTAAAAAATAATGAGAAGTATACACAAAATGAACACTTTTTTTTTATTTTACAAAATATAAAAACAAAAAAAATCCCCATAAACTACTTTTTAATAGTTTGACTAACAGGTGCTTGTCATTCAAAACCTTAAAAAAATTAAATTTACAGTTTAGGTCTATATAAAATAAAAACATATGTAACCGACTTAAATCTTTAAAACATAAATATTTCACAATAATCTTACTAAAAAATATTTCTACTTATATCTATAAAAAATAAAAATAAAATAACAAATCAAAGAATATAAAAAACAAATGTATTCAGTTTTTATTTAGTTATTTTTTTGTTTTGAATGTACAAATAATATTTGAATTCCAAATTGGAATAAGTGTTATTCTAGGATGCCGTAGATCTAGCTGAATCTCTGATACCTTAATCTCTAAAAATGATCAATAAAGGAAAAGATATAAGCGAAACATTACGAAAACTTACGTACTAAATAGTTAAAAATTTAAAGAAAAAATTTTTTTTTTAAAAAGTGTTCAGAGGAATACGACATGCCCCTGTTATTTTTTGTTCATATTATATAAACCACAGTCGGACGGAATTTGTAAAGCGCCCAAGAGTCTTTCTAGCTAATAATGACAGCCATAAAAAAAGTCATCAATCCTGACCCTTTGATTGTTTACATTGGCCAGAATAAGCATGCAAACTGCACTTTCCTCCCAATCTGAAAAGCTCCTTTTCAGGAGATACAGGAAAACTGAACGAAAGAAAAATGCTGTTTTCTCCAGTCGAATTTTCAAGAAACCTTAAAAATAATTTACTAAAAATAATCAAGAAAGGGGAGGACCAATCACTTTTTAATTCGTTTCCACAGCCGGAATAATATTTAATGGCAATGGACAATGGAAAATAGCATTCACGTCATTATATATTCATTTAGAACCTACCATCATTAGATTCGTTTTTCAATAATCGCGATTGATGTACATCGTTTTTAGCAAAAATATTGATTTAATATTTTAAAATACATATGAATAAAAACATCGTAGGGTTAAATAAAGTCATATAAATAAGTCGTCCCCATGTAACCTCACCACAGTTGTCCAATGGCCTTGAACGCCGAAACGGCTGTCACGATAATAACAAAACAACAATCCTAACAGAACTTAATAATGCCATTATTATGTTTTTTTTTTTAATTATTAAAAAAAATTATATATTTTTGCAATCATCATTCCGCAACAACCGTTAATGTAGATCAACTGGTTTGAAAACAATTAATTTGCTACGTCAACTACAATTTATTAACATTAATTGTAACTATGTATGTATATCTAATAACTTATGACTTAATCTAGTTTTTTTTATAGTGAATAAAATTCCAATTTCATATTAGTAATAGTAATAGCGGTTCACTTATGTAATAAATTATTTATGACATTTTACAATTTAGTTTTCAAACTAGTTCATTAAATAATACATTTTATAAATAAAATTCAATTCATACCAGGAACGTGATATGTGACCACTGCATCGTGTAGACATAATAAGAGCAAGGTTAATTTAATTATAATTTATCCGTCGCTAATCCAAATATCCACTCATTTTATCTTGGATCAGGTCGGCGAAAATCCTAATGGCGAAAAGGTCAGTAAATGCTCCATCATTCCCCGTTGACTTAGCACTGGGTTCAGGGGTCGCCAATCTCGGATCTAGTATTCAATGAGCAGTTGGCGCATGCGCGTTTGACCCGCGGACAGCACCGCCCTTTTTCAATCTTCAACAATCTAAAACTTTGATATCGCCGTCGCAACAAAATTAGTTCTGCAACCGCGCACGCGAAAACAACCCATAAACACCAGACATCGAGGAAGATTATTATATGCAAGGGTGGTATCACTTAGGCCCTTTTGGAGCTGTTGTGGATGACCACGAGTCGTGACTCCTCCTTCATTGTTACCAGCGTGAATAATTGAATTTTAATACGTAAAGTAACACTGAGGCATATCAATTTTGCAATTGCAAATGAGTTACGAGCGCCAAAGCGAATCGAGGCCCTTCCCTCTTGTAATAATCCGGCATACTTACATGATTCCGCATCGACGATAAAATTTAAATTTAAATAAAAAAAATACTTAAAAGATCATTAATGTTTCAACTTTCAGTCCGTAAATAAGTAGGTAAGTAATTGTTTTTTTTAGTTAATACATTTACGTACACCTGACGGTTAAAGCGGTTTTTTTTAACGTTTAATTCTTCTTTCGGTTCCTCTACAATTCCTTGCTGATGAAAATCAAGTGGATAACCCCTTTTCATCAAAATGTATTAATTTTCTCACGGTCTTGACTATAAAGCAGAAATCTGTATCCCAAATCAGGAAGAAATCCATAGCGGTGAGCTCTTGCATACTAAAATATGCACTGGTGTTTCTGTCTAGAATTTCAAGATCATTAATGACTTCATATTAAAATAAAAAAGAAGACAATGTCTTTACAATTAAGAAAGAAGTGACGAATATGCAGGTGTAAATTTCAAATTTGTAAATGCAGTTTGTTATCCTAATCGATATTTTTTTTATACATTATGTTATATGTTTATATTAAAAGATATGTAACCATTGTACGTACGTACTATTTTAAGTAAAATAAATAAATATTTTTCCTAAATTAATAATGACGCCAGAAAATTATCATCTAATAAATATTTTTCGATCGTTTTATAAGACAAAGGAGCATTTTCACTCGGGCCAAGTCTGGGGATAACTAATATTCTTCTTCTAAAAAAAAATCCCAGTTTTTTTTTAATGCCATCTGTATGTGAATATATATTAGTATATGTGAATATATATATATATATATATATATATAACGTAGTGAATGTGAATATATATTATATAGCTTCAATCTTAATATTGCAGAGGCTTTCTCTTTAATCTCTAAAAAAGGAAGTTTTCTATTTTAAAAATATATATATGACATCATCTACGTAGTTGTCAAAATCATTTGATGAACTTACCTCATGACCACGTTTATTTAGATCATTTTAAAAAGCATAACGTATCAAATACCTAAAGATACTTAAATATTATGCTGTCACAAAAAGAGGAACAAACAAATGTGTTTACATATTTTACAACTTTTAGCCACAATATCTACAGTAGCCCCCGAATTGACAGATGAGAAAATCGATCTATTCCATTACCATGGGATTCAAACTCATCCCATCTGAACCAAGTCCCCTACCCACTGGGCTACCGACTGCCTTGAAAAGGATGATTCATAAACTGTACAATCCATTCAGCTCTTAAGAGCAATCTATGTCGTAAAAAATACAATTATGTTACGTTTTAATTACGCATATCATTGAACCCCTTTACAAGAAGTGAAAAGCGACCAGAGATAAAACAAATACGTAAATTATCCCGGAGAATGTTACAAAGTAAAGGCAGTTGGGTCTCCAGCGGTGCACTTCATTATCTGTCGCCTGTCTATTTTATATTAGAGCGTAATTTCCTGCATTTGATTAGTTATGACTTGCGGGATGAAAGATTAGAAGGATGCTGGACGCATTAGATACATGACTTCCTCTGAGAGCCTTAAGGCTATGTGGCACAAAGCATAAAGCCTTAGTTTAACATAATTTTCCAACAAATATGAAAAAATTTAGAGACAATGTAGTCAGGTGGAGGAAATGTATCCTATTGGGGAAATGCCTAAATTTAAAGTTCTTCAAAAATCCTTAAAATAATAGTAAAAAGTTCCATCTACCTTATTTTAAACGACTTTTTGTAGAAGTAGCTTAAATTTATTCAATTGACGTATTTACCCCAACTGACCTGACTGTACAAAATAGTTTTAATACAATAGTACCGATTAGAACATTATTATTGCTGGGAAAGGTCATGTAGAGTCTGAATTTTTTATAGCAGACAAAAAATGAGGGCACTGCAATCATTTAAAAGGTATTAATTTGGAACATCAATGGGAAGATGAATGTGTTTTTTTAAAAAGTACAACGGTCCAGTTGCATTTTTTTTTAATTTTAAGTGAAAAATGTTTTTTTTTAAGCCACTTTATTTTATTTATATATATTCTGCATTCGACCGGTTTCGGTTGGACTCAACCCTCTTCAGGAATGAACACATAAAAACTAAAATTAAAATACAGAGATATCATAATGGAGACAGAAAAAGTGTGGGAAAGAGATAGCACTTTAGCGTATTTTTGTTTACTTTAAACCAACGGTGTTTAGAAATTAGTGGTATTTTTAGAAAGGAATGTTAATCATATTTTAAGATAATTTTATGTTCATACTTTTTGTCTTATTTAACGCTATGCTGAGAAGATACATGGACAGGCATTTTTTTTTTCACTTTTCGTGAATTTACGTAATTAGATAAATAAAAAATAAAAAAAAATTAAAAGACAAAATCGAATTCAAAGACCAAACTTATAAATTTATTAAAAAACGTTAAAAAATCGAGTTGTTTTGTTTCGCCTTGTTTCTTTAAAAAGACCTATTAAACTCGAATGTACAAAAAAATAATATCAGATTACATTTTATTGCCAGGCTATATATCAAATAAATCTCAAATGCAGTGAAAGCTCGTGCTTCAAATGATTCCAATATAATATTATGCAGTACGAAATGTTACGTTACCCCATCTCAAGCTTTTTTTTTAGAAAAGTGGCGAATGCAGAATATGCATTGAAAACGTGAAGTTTTCTAGAATATCCGTTGCGTTCAGATATCTCCTTTCTAACCAGCATGTAGGAAGAACTAAATGTTATTCATGGCGAGACCGACAGGTTGATCAATAATTCATCATTTAACTTGTGTGGTATATTATTCATTCTACTTACTTTCATTATTTACCTGGATAGAATAAAACATGGTTATTCCACTTTAGTTTTATACGTTTGCTGGCACGAAACACTGCGATAAGAAAATATCGCATTCCTGCAAATCCTTTTGCATGAGAAGTAATTTTATCCATTACCTATTTGTGTGTATACACCGGTGATAATGTATATTCTTCGATAAAAGCCAAACTACTATTAGCATTTAAATGGTTAAAATTTATATCTTATTAATGTTCTTTACGACAACCGTAAAAGCAACTTTGTAAGATTTTCCAATCTAAACAATCACCACAACACCCAGATATGATAGTTCATAATGTCGGCTTACGGGGAAAATCGCACAAGAACCTTTATTGGATACATATTTTACTAAACGAAACAGATATTGATAAGGTAACCATTTTAAAACTAGATTTGTTTGTTGTTGGTGATTTTATAATTGGATTTATAATAAATATCGTCGCCTCAATTAGTAACTGCATTTTTTTCACAAATTTTAGGTGTGATCCCACCCTTAGCATTTTTTAAATGTTTATTACTACGAAAATACAATATCCGTACGAAAATAATTTTATGTTAGCAAAAAATCGTATAAATAGTAAAGAGTAAAAAAGTTAATAAAATCAATTTAATAAATTTCAATTTAAAAATATGCATATTTGTATTAGGGTAGCATAGTTCGAATTAGTTGCAAATTCATCACTTTCTCTGATTAAATCTTAGAATTCTTTATACTTCAAATGAAAACAGTTTAAAAATATACTACATAATTTTATTTTATTAGAAAACGAAAAACTGTTTACCTACATTTATTATTTTTATGCACGTAAAGTAATTCCAAGGAATGTGTCAAAAAATTTAAATTCCAACTAATTTAAAAAAAAATAATTTTCTGTTTCTCCTGTAAAGTTGCCAAAATGGACTAAGGTAATTTACTAATAAATTTTCAGTATCTAAAAAATGTCTCCCTAATATATCCCTCGAATTATTGCTGCATGGTATTGCCAAATTAAAAAAAAAAAATTATTTACATTTTACAAAAAAAAAATGCAATGCAAAAAGTCCCGACAAACTACTTTTTTGTATTGTAGTTTGTCTAACGGGAGCTTGTTATTGAAAACTCAAAATTTACAGTTAAGGCTACAAAATATATATTCATATAAAATAATAAAAAAACATATGTAACAACCTTAAAGCATAATTTTTTCTCAAGAATCAAATAAATTTTCAAAGAAAAATATTTCTAAAAAATATTGTTTTAAATAAAATAATAACATAAACGACAACAATAAATACATACATAAAATAATATTTCCGTATTATCTAATACAAATAGCTTCTTTAATGTTTGTCACAGATAAATAGAGAATGGAAAAATCCATGGTAACCTAAATTTTTTGAGGCTTTTTTACTGAGAATTCTTCATTGTTTTCTGAAAATGGAGTAAGTTAGTACCCGTAGTAAGTTTAAAACTTGATCTATTCGACTGCTAACCGAGCTTCCTACCCACCGCGCTATAGATCACGACAATTAAATATTATATCCGTTATAAATACTTGTAGCTATACGATTCAATCACAGACTAGTACGTTTATCATATATAACCCACTACATAATCATTTAACTTTTATTTGAGCGTAGGTTTAAAAACATGGGAGTGCGCAATCACTCAATATCTGATTAAAATATTTATTTCACATTGATTAACGTTTTAATTAAAATCTAGACTTAAATTAATCAACGACATCAGTAACATCCTTCTTGTGGCGTGTTCTCCGCCATAGTTATATACATATTGAGCGAATAATATATTATACCAGTTAAACTGCCAGTAAACTTGCATGTACACAGTGTTTGACAATTCTAGGATATAAATCGTATCATAAATAATAATATTATGTAAACAGAGCTCCTTCGAGTCTGAAATCTGAGCACGCAGGACAAAACAGGAAACCCTGCCTTCTCATGAAATATGTGATGCTAATATACTATCACATCCTGAACCTGCTCGTCTTGCAATTGATGGAAATGTTAACTGCAAATGTAACTTAATATTCTAATTATTCAAAATGACACTGCAAAACATAAAATTAATATAATAGTTATATTTTCGCCTGTTTAAAAATCTCTCATTTTACTAACGAAAAACATTATTTCACTTAATTTTGGCCACTCAGTGTTGACGATTGTAAGTACCTACACTCTGGTAGTGTAATTCTGGCCATTTATTATGGCTATCCTCACATTTCCTCTAAATCTTAGTTTCAAGCTGATTTTTTTAAAATAAAATTTAAGAAACATGAAGATTCCCTCAATGGTGGCTCACTGGGTATTTTTCTTGAAGTTGGATTTTTACCCTTTTCTATGAATAAAATAACAAAAAAATACGTTAAAAACTGTAGTTTCACTAATTAAATGAAAATAAATCAAAACGTTACAAAAAAAAATTATATTGAGTATTAATGTGTAATCACAAGTCAAATTCTGTACTTAGTTTATCGATTTCCTTTACAAAACACAAAATAATCGAAGATAAAAATAACACGTGCGCCACGGTGATACAACGTCGCTGAATTAATAATATAGCTTATGTGCCGTTTCGTACATTCTGAAATGATCGAGAAAAACTGCTTTAAAAAATAATTGCAGACTAGATTTGCTAAAAATATTTTTTACAATTATTAGGCAAGCTTTCCACCGAAACTCGATCATCTCTGAATGTACGAAACGGCACATAGCTGTATTATATATGCAGCAACGATAATATGAACTGACGTAAAATAATATGAATAAAATACCGGAATAGCAATGTTGCCATCACAATAATAAAAGTATCTGTTTTGTAAGCACTTGAAACTATATAATTATTTTTTATTAATTGATAAACTAAAGTTTTTAAGACAAGATTTTTGTGCATAGCGCAATTACAGGTGAAATATAATAAAAACAGTAATTATTGAATGAAACACTAGTATATATTGATTAACTTGGCGGGTTTGCGATAAGCCGACGTAGCTCAACGGTAGAGCATCTGACCGGCAATCAGAGGGTTCAGGTTCGAGTCCTGTCGGCGACATTTATCTTTTCTCGGAAGGTTTTTTCAATTTGGATGAGTGTTTCAGGCTAATAATTATTGTTTATAAATATAATTATTTCTTTAAAAAAAACGGTGAATAAAATGAGTAAATAAATGAATAAAAAAATATACAAGACAATATAACTTGTAGAAAAATAATAATATGTCGGGGTGGCCACAGTAAATTTTCGGGAGACTGTGTGTACAATAATTGCAAAGTAGGCATGATGAAAATAATTCTCTAGTAGATACAAACGATTTCAATTCAAAGATATGTTTGCTCAGACTTATTAGAATTTGAATATCAGTAACACGATTTGCAAGAAATAAGTCCAAATGGAGAGCAATTGTATGTACTCGTAGTAAGTAGTTCAACACACTACAGACAGGCGGAGTTGGGATAACCTCCCAACGGTGAATGTCTTTCAATGCCAAAGTTGCTCCGGATTTTTTTTTTTTTTGACCAACGTTCAAGCCGTTGATGATGATGATGATTGAAGACAACTACTGGAACTGATATTATTGTTTTACTCAGATATATAGAGGATGTCCGGGGGTAAAGTGCAGTAACTTCGGGAGGTGATTATACATCACAGTAAAAAATATTTATATATATATGTATAACTGTTTTCGAAATTCCATTATTATTTCCATTAGAAAAGTATTTTTTTCTCCGTGCAAAAAACAATTATATATTTTTACGTGAAAAATACCTTATAACGTTAAAATTTCGTAAAACGATATTCCTTTTATTACTGTTACATGTAGAATCTCCTCCTGAAGTTACTGCACATTACTCCCGAATACCTTGTATAAGCTATCATTGGAAAAATGGGGTTATCTCACTTATTATATACGTATCACTGATAGAATTGATGCAAAATAAAAATACGCATTCAAGTTATTTAACAAATGTGTAGTAATAATTTTTATTATTTATTTGCAGCCATTGTGTTCCGACGTTTTAAATATTCTCCGAAATGCGAAGAAATTAACAGCATTTTTTTTATTGAGTACTTAAACTGATCTTGACAATTTTACAAATAATTTCTGAAACACACAGGATGTGGATGCATCGTTCTACAACATTATATAGAAGCTTTCATGGAAACGAAAAAAAATAATGCGCAGTGAAAAGATGTACAGTCGATAAGGCACGAATAATACGTCTTTGATTGGTAATTTCACAGTCGAAAAGAATTTTCTGTAATTTGTTATTACGGTGAATTTTCAATATTTTTAATTAAAGACATGAAATTTAATTTGATAATCACCTTACTTCTCCAGGAGTTAATAAAAAAAAATTGTAACATCAGTAAACGAATAGTTGTGTTTCATAAAATGGGGTAAACATTTATATTGAGAAGAACTTCTCAGAATTTTAATACGTATCACTCTATAAAGAGAATAATATTTGTCTGTTCATTGTTATTGTGTTTAATTCAAAGATCTCCATTTAAAAAATAAAATAAAGTAAATCAAATATAATAATTTCATTTTTAAGTTCTGTGAGTATTTTAAGTTTTCACTGTAGTAACATACTCGTATTTTTCGGCGTTCAAAACCATTTTCCAACTGTGGTTAGGCCACATTGAGAGGACTTTTTTATATGATTTTATTTACCCCTACACGTTTTTTATGGTGTTTGAAATGATTTATTAATATTTTCGGTAAAATCCGATTTTCTTCCTAGAAATCTATTGTAATAATTCATATTTTAATTCTGTGAGGTACTTATTGGTAAATAAATCCCTGAATTATTATAAGGAATTATATTTTACGAAAATATAAGGAGAGGGGAATACATATATTTTTTTTTGTATTAAAAACATTGTATTTGGATCATTTGATATTTTGTTTATCTCTGGTTGTTCCAGTAAATAATGTTAAAAATGAAAAGATTTGTCATTTAAAACTCTCGAACAAAGCGCATAGCTTTTTCCGGAATTCTGAGCAAGTACAACTTTTTTCGGGCTGCAGCGAGGTTTCCATTGTTAGCTATGGAGCTTTTCCAGAATCATTATTCTGTCAAAAAATATGACTTGATGCCATAAATGTGTTTGTTTCGTCTTTTTCGTTCAGGACGAAGCCGGGTAGTAAAACAATAAAAATAATATTAATTAAAAATCAGTATACAGGAAAAGAAATATAACGAAAATAAATGACCTAACCTAACCTAACCTAACCTAACCTAACCTAACCATAAAATCGTATAACCAAAATACAGGTTTATATACTCGACTTGATTCTTCAGTATACTTAGAAATGTTACGAGTCTGATTGGGTTGTCATGATTCCTACCCGATAGCAACTTGGCGAACGTAAATATCTCTTAAGCCGAGCTTAAAAAGCAACTGAAATACCGGCCCCAAGTGAGTTACTTCTAACAGAATCGAGATAAAAATGTAATAATCATCTGTAAGTTAGTTTCCTGCGATGTCGGTATATTGAGGGACTGCCGACTGCCGGAGATCCTCAATACTCGTTATGTGACTGCAATTCCGCGACAGAAAAATCGTCTTGAATTATTGCCTGCAATTAGTTTACGTTAGCGCAGGCAGCAAATTGAAAGTGACAATTCCAGTCATTTTGACGCGGGCACTAAACTGCGGTGATTATCTCTGCAATGGGAAAATCGAAAGGCGGAATGCTAAAACATAATATATAAAATTAAAGATAACATATAAAATTATACCTACATATATTTATAATATACTAATATTTGTTACTGTAAAAGCTTTAAAATTAGAAAATTCCAGTATTTTAATTGTTTATGTAAATACCGCACTATTACAACCAGCGGCTTGCACAGAGTTTGTAATCAGGGTGAGCAGTAGGAAAAACAGCGATTTAATTCATATTTTTTTTAATTTCCCCAAACACCCTTCGTGCAAGTTTTAGCTAAGAGTGGCTAAGCTGCTGGATATTATAGTCTGTTGGTTAGGTTAACCTAAGGCAGATCAAATATCCAAATAACCGCTTTATTTGTTAAGCCAATTTAAAATTCAAATTTACACATGTTTTCCACTAAATAAACACAGACAATATTTTGAAAGAAAGCTAACGTGATATTATCATTATTTCGTTGGTTAATTTGATCTTATTAATAGATGTACCAACAGATGTCACTGGTTGCTACATTTGCTGGCATTGACGAAAAACCCTACTTTTTAGACACTAACACAAACCAGTCACCACTTGAAGCGTGTTGTGCACACATGTATATTTAAATGTATAGAACAGATTCAGCATTTGAATATGACATGTAGATCCTGTCACTACGCATGGTTAATGCCGTTTCAACTCTAAATGATGGTCTTTCACCAGGACGATACTGAGAAGGAGAATTCTCAATATCGCCTCGAATCCCTATTTTTCTATTTGCTAGAACGGGTACAATATTAAGTTGCTGTAAAATCCTGAAAATTGGTTAATTTTGATTTTACATGGAAAATTCTAGCATTTACGTTGTTTTTAGATATGACTTACAAAAGTTCAAAATTAAAGCTTTTTCAAGCTTTCTTCAGACTTTTACCACCTCACTATGGTAACTTTACATAATATTCTGCTAAATCGTACAATTTACCATTTTTCAGGCTTTTACAGTAACATTATATTAAATCATGTATATTCATCTATTAAATCAGTGATTGTAAGTTACGGCGTTGTGTGGCAGTAGACGGTTGATTAAAGACAGAGAAATCAAGAAGAGATTTGCAATAATATTTTCACACACGATCTCAATGCAAACTGTTATCCATTAATTATTTGATCTCGATTATCAATTACAGAGGTATTAGAAAGGTGGGGTAACGAACCTTCAGGCCGCCTTTACCGCGAAGACAATACATTCAAATATTTTTTTTGTGAGAATGAGACGTCCGCCAGTAGCGCTAATCTCTTTAACTTTGTATATTATATGCTGTTATGAAGCAAGTCCCTAACAACTAAGGTTGACAAACCGACCGGGAATTGACCATGAACCAGAATTAGTTGTCTATGATAATAATTTCCTAGCCGCTCGGTTTGGGAAGGGGAGGGGGGAAAGCGACCGAAGGGGAGCTTTGGGGAAGACAGGGCGGACATTCAAGTTTGGAGATCCGAGCCATCCTGTCACCCGATTCTGCGACCGAAAACTGGTATCGTTCCCCAATTTACTTACTTATTTATTTCCCTTTTGCTTTTTGATAAAACAGAAATCATTTAAAATCAGTCAATTTCATTCTATCCTTTAATAATCTGAAGGCGTCCACAGAAAGGTTAAAGCTTTTCCTAAAGCCATTAGAATCAGCTATAAAAATATAGATCTGACTGCCAGGTATTTTTAAATATCAAAATAGAGTTGTTTTTATTTTGAATTCCCTATTCCTGTTTCTATCTATATGTATTTGTTTTTATTAATATTAACTAAGCGGTAATTTCGAAAATCATCCATCAACGAACTGACAACACGATTAATAGATGGATGTATCGTTTTTTTTATATACATCCATCTACCCTGAGGTGAGCTAGTCGGGAACATTCTATATAATAGATCTATTGGTGAACTTTACTAAGATTGCAAATTCAAATGTGCTTACGAACAGGATCGAGAGATTCTGCTTTGTGTCAGTGCATATTAATTTATTTTATTTTATTTTTTTATTTATTCTTAAATTTAATTATGAAAACAAAAACATTAGCCACCCATCTCACTAGGACAATCCTGTGTTGAGATGAGCGGCAACACAATTTAATAATAATCCGTAAATTTCGATAAGCAAACAATAATACACGATTTTTTTTTTATTAAATATTAATAAGGTAGATAGTAAAATAAATAATAAAGATCAGATAATAAAAATTGAATAATAATAGTAAGTTAATAATGATCAGTAAATAGTAATAAGCATGGAATAATACACATTAAATATTAAGTAAATATTGATAAGTAAATACTCATAAGTACATAATAATAAAAATAGGTTAATGCTAATAAGTAATTAACTAGCTACCTCCCTTAACTTGGGAAATGCTTTGTTTTACTTATTTATGAGATAAAACCAACCATTTTGCTATCACCCCAATTAATATGCAAACCAGTTCTACGGTGGAAATAGTTTTAAAATGAGTGGATTGACAAATATAAAATTCAATCATAAATAAAGATATTTTGTTAAAAGTGGTAAAGAGAAGTTCATTTCATTTGAGAATTATTTCATAATATACATTTGAGTAGAATATTCATACCTTATACTTGATAAAAGATAACGTTTACGATGTTAATATAACACTGTAAATTCACGGCGAATATTTTTTATATTCTTTCATGAAATAATATAATTAATTTTGCGTCTTGTGTTTTCTTTAATTATCAATATTTATTACTATATGTAACTAATTTCACACAACTGCCCTGTATTTTCTCTGCTCTCCGGTAAAAACTGAATATTATTTTATTATTTCAGCGGAATTCCCTCATTAGACACAAGAACCTTGTTTATTGATGGTGAGGAATAATTACATAATTTCTTAATATGTTCTCTACGCTGTGTTAAATATGTAGTATTATTTTATACCTATTTATTTGTAAAAAATAAAATAATAAAAATGTACGTGTATACGGCTTGACTTTGGGGTGGTATTTATTGCTAAGTCACTGTGCGATAACAGAATAAAAATAGATATTAATGATATGAAATGGGGAGAGAGAGAGAAGATAACAGACGAGATTTAATATTCTTCCCATCACCTCCTGTATACAGGTAACAGCAAAACAAAATAACAAAAAATAAAAATAATGAACTCCCTAATGACTAATGATAATGACGAACGGCGGCCAAATTGAAAAGATGCCGTTTAAGACCAAAAGTGAATAATTTTTAAGGCCCTTTATGTTCTGAGAATAAGCTAACATTATGTTAATCAACCGTAAATTGGAGCACATTTAAAATTATCCATGGTACCGACAAACGGGAAAAAAGGCGAATTACGTTTAAAGTTTTTATCGAGAAGTGTAATAATACGAATGTAATAGGTAATGGCGGACCACAGTGCAGCCAGGAACAATGTCCGTCCGCTTTTATTCCCTTGTTAACATCCATCTTCGTCCAATTATCCTCCGCGGCCGAACACGGAAAGCTGTGTCCCGGATTCGGAAGAAATGCGCCACCATTACGGCTAATATCCCGCAGCCAATCATGTGATGAATTTATAATACGTATTATTCTGTCGGATCAAACCTCTGAGGTCGAGCGGGCGCTGCCCCATAACTCTCCGGCAGCCCTACCGGACTTGGGGTAACCTCTGCCTTTTTATTTGCACGTTTTATTGGAATATTCTTCACCCCACTGAGCACTGTCTTGTGCTAGACTCTGATACTAATGGAAATACCA
>JAHDVE020006991.1:0-53226 GCA_022606495.2 Halesus radiatus | reverse complement strand
TAAATCCTGCAAGAAACGCATAAAAATACTGTATATGTTAGTTTTACAATAATATAACGTATTTTTATAATCATTGTAGAAAATAATATTAACATAACCTAAATGAAATATGAAAGCGGAAAAAAAATGACAGAAAATAAAAATATTTCAGTCACATCTGGGACTCGAACCCACGTCCTCTGCCTATCCGGGGCAACCGCTTAACTAACTTAGCTAATGAAACCAGTTTAATTTATGCCATCTTCTTCGATATCATATCTCAAATTCAAGATTTGTTAATATTAATATATGTTATTTGTTCGAGTCCCAGATGCGACTGAAATCTTTTTATTTTCTTTAATTTTTTTCCGTTTTCATGTTTCATTTAGGTTATGTTAATATTATTTTCTACAATGATTAAATATTAAAATGAGGTTTTTAATCCCAATAAAAATAATTAATAATTAAAAATTTAATATTTGTACAAGCCTCTTGAAGGACTTGCCTTTATATCTACAGTAACAATTTATTCCATTTCATATTCCGCGTGTACATCCGCCCACAAACAATTCATTTCAATATTTAAAAGCGTTACTTGCTAAAAGTGTTTTGTTTTATATAAAATATTAAAATCTCTTTAAAATCTGTGAGTGTGTATCACGTTTAAAAAAATATACATTTGTACAATTACCGCTGACGCGAAGGTTACTACCTAAGGGGTCAATAAAACGTTTACATGGCAAAAATCATGAATTAATTGCAATAATTAGAAAAATATGTCTGTTTGTTGATGTCTCATTTCATCAGATATTATTAATGTGACCTGTTCATAATTTATAGGTGACCGTTTCAATTTATTTATCAAAATAATTGAAACCGTTTCGGTTGCTCAAAATAAACGGTTACTCGAAACTGTTTAAAACGATGTTTAAATTTTTTGTCTACTATGAAATGTCAGATTGTACAAGACGTAAGTCGCACGTTACAGTATTTTCCGGAGGGCATTGTCACATTTTCCAATGCCTCCTTCCCCAGGTGTTCCAATCCATCACTGTTTTTATTCCGCGAGCATCTCGCTATCTGAAAAAACCGGTATTTAGTACTAAATAACATGTTATTAACTGCTCGGGCCTCATGAATATCAACTTCATTGCTTGACTGTTATTCTTTTTTTTATTGCAACACCGAGATGACGGTTTATTGGTATTTTCCTACAAAATACCCCGAACTAATGATATTTACGAGAATATAAAGATGTATCGGAACGTTCCCGACAAAAATTAAGGGCATTCGAAACACGATTAAAACGTTGAACGTTCACAGATGGCGTTGTTTGAAATATTTTAGAAAAAAAAACGCTTTTAAATATTAAGATGAATTATTTGTTGGCGGGTGTACATATGGAATATGCAATTGTGAAATAACCAGCGAAGTTTGAATAAAGTTATGAAGTTGCGTATTCATGCTTGTCATTAGGGTGCCACAATTGATTTGACAGCGAAAGTAACTATCTCCAAATAAAGAAACATTAATTTGAATATTTTAATTTATTCCAAACGTTTATTTTTCAAAACACATCTAAATGATAAAGTTCTTAAGTAGGTACCTACTCGTGTTTTCCATTTTGAAAATATTCTAACCAAAAAAAACCTTCTTTTGAATATGCAATCTGTGGCTAACAGGGGTGTTATATCTATGGGCTAACCTAAATAAAACACGGCGGTTAAATGTTTTTCATACAAATTTTAAAACGTTATAGCAACAGTTTTACATATTGGATTTCATTCAATCTACTTTCAAAACCTTCCCGGCACTAATAAAAACAAACTGTGCTATTTTCAGCGAAACCGGTCCAGCGATTTTCGAGAACATCGAGGACAAACAAACAAAAGTTACAAACTTACATTGATTTTTATACATGTAGATTGAAAATGTGGAAATGAATTTAGAATTTTGGAAGTGAAATTGAAAAGGAAAAAGATATTTATTAATTGTTTTTGTGTCTAATTCGTAGAACTGTAAATCAGTTTTAATAATGTAGTTATTAAGTTCCTCGAGTTTTTTTAGTTTTTGTTATTGTGACAGCTGTTTCGGCGTTCAAGGCCATTTTCAAACTGCAAACGGCAGTTTAACGCCGATTTATGTTTGTTATTCCAATGACTTTATATCATTTTTAAATAGCGTTACTGGCAATACACATATATAATTTGCTTAGCGTTTTCATGGCCTGTTCATCACTAAGATCGTCTGTACACAAAACATAATATTGAAAGCAAATTGAGCGTATTATCTGACATTATCATTAATAGAATAATCACATTCTTTAATACTATGCTCAGTTTCATTTGTAAATTAGTATTTTGAATTTCGGCTAAAGATCCGTCAAAAGAAATAGGGTTGAACATCGATATTAAATACCTTAGGATTGTAGTTGCAGCATACCAATCTGCATAATTCGGATATTTTGAACTAGGTGCTTAGGTATCATGATTATTTTATCGCCCTATTTATCTATAGCACTCAAATATTTGTTAATAAGTGTCAAATATGTGTAGGAAATAAAAATGCACATTAATAAAACGAGAAAATCAGAAATTAATTTCGGCTGTAATTGTATAAACCGACGACATTTTTCTATGTAAATTCACCCCCTGCCGCTTAGCTATGAATCTGTGTGCCTAACTAGAATAGTTAGATAGTTACTATATTATTTTTAATTAGGTTATTACCTGCAACAGAAATTCATGTGTTTTGGAAATGTAGAATATATTAATTAAAGCATGTTGAGGACAGAACTTTTTGAATTTTTGGAAAATACTTAATAGTACCGAAGATATAAGCCGTCAAAATGTTGATAATCTCGCCGGCCGGTCGATAAGCGTGGGACGTTACGATTCAGAAAATGACTGGCACGGCCATAGATATCAAAGGCGCGAGAGTATTCGTTGTTCGAATTGTGAATTGCACTAAATTGTGACTGGTGACGTCACGGGCATACGTTTTACTCAGCACTTTGAAAATATATAACTTCTTCATTTTTGGAGATATCAAAAAAAACATTTTTACTGTCGTTATTAACTCTTGAAATATAAGAAATTTTCATGAAAATTAAAAAAAAAGGAAACAACGTTATTACTTGATTTGACCAGGTACTTAAATCTCAATATTTCATTATTTCGCCTCGCCTCAAAGGAGTAAGTTGGGAGATACGATTAAGCACTAAATTCCCTTATTTTATATCCATTCCAATAGCAAGTTAGCTTTCTTATTTTACTTCCGTGCATGTTTATATTATTTATTAATAGTCCTTTAATAGCTACCGCACTATTAAGCCACCCTCCGTATCCGTAGGCCTGTAATAAGTACCTGCCAAGGGCGCTGTAATGTTGAAGAAGCTCTAAAATTCGATTGTTAAAAGACGATTCTAACGATCGTGACGAGACCACAGCACTAAAATGTTGCATGTTTTTAAGGTGTTCAAATAAAGAACGATTTAATTTTGAAATTATTGGTATCTTTTATTGGCCATTCGCAAAAATATAACTATTTATAATGATTATAAAAATAATACCATTTGAATGATTTGTATAGAGCCATTTTGTGAAAAATCATCCCAAGGGCGCTGAATAAATCGGTTCTCAAAATCTGGCAAGATTTTGGCTGCCAGAGTTCTACTGGTCTCCTGCTGTTTCCCTTCTCACACTCCTTCGCCCTGCAGTATTTATATTATTGAGAATCTTATTTGATGGTCGGTTATCTTTTATCCTTGCCACTGTCCCGCCCATCGGAGCCATTGTACAATGACAATTAAAAAATACCTTGTAAAAAAATCAATAATTATTCTCCATCTTTCGAGTATTCCATGAAATCAAAGAAAACAGAAAATATCATAATATCGAATGCTTTCAATCAAATAAAGAAATTGAAAAAATTACGTTCTTTCTAATCGAACACTTTTATCGTGAGGTGTTATGTGTTCGACATTTGAATGATACTGTATATACTATAATAGCAGATATACTATGTAGTATATCTGTTATTTTACTAGGTAAGTTAGTGTAAAGTGCATTCAAGGTGAACCTTCACAAAACTGCGCTATATAAATTATCTCTTATTGTTATTATTAGATATTATTATTATTAATTTTTTATTGGAATAACTTATTGAAGCTCATGAACCTCGTTGTAATATATTTTAAGATGATAGTAACAGTTCTTAAAATTGAAGTACGATATAGATAAAAATGACGGAGAACTGTGGGATGGCATTAGCTCAATTGGTTAGAGTGCAATCCCGGATAGACCGAGAGATCCTAGGCTCGATTCTCAGATGCGACCGTTACCTTTTTATTTTGTGTCATTTCTGTTTCATATTTTCATTTGAGATTTGTTCATATTGTCTTCAATGATGAACACGCGACTCACGATAATGTACACGTCATGACTTACGACGGATCTCTCGTGTGGTCTACCATGTTCATACAAAATAAGTAAGTATTAACAATAGTAATTGGTAGTTTTGTTGCATTTTTGTCTAGAGCCAGAATTACAACGTCGCCTGTTACGGCGGTCGTCAGAGTGACCCGTAAAGATGTATGAAAATTATATTAGCAGGAACATCTTGTACGACGCGGCTGTAAACCGGCGATGGTGGCTCGGCAGTTAAAAACACAACAAAAGGCCACTCAAATGCGTGCGGTCGAGAACAAGTGAATCACAAACTTTTGTATTTTTAGGAACCTGTTAAAAGCTTTTTAAAAAATAATGCGTTACACGTGAATGGCGCATTTGTGATCGAAACGTATTTGATTTAAAACCACCGATAATTTTAATTTTTAAATGTGTTTTTATTTTATTTTGCTACATCATTTTATTATTATTATTTACATTCAGTACCCACCTCGCTAGATGTAACCAGTTATTTTATTTTTTCCATAAACTTGCATTATACAAACATATATAAAAACAGTAAGGTTTAGATGGTATCCATTTGAATTTTAATGTATTTAAAACCTACCTGCCTTAAATAAATAAATTACATTTTTAGTCAAAATCAAAAGGTCATCCTATTGTTTGAAAAAATCTTATAACTAAGTAATGAAAAATTTCTCATCCATTGGAAAATTTTCAAATACTCTAATTAATGTGCGAAATAGCTATTAATGCTTCGGAAGAATACATTTTTTGAGTTTAAAAACAAATGTTTCGGTGGTTTCAAATTTGTTTTCTAGACATAACGTGTACTTCTTTCAATTTCAATATTTAATCTTTCAATACGGGTAAAATGATGGCATTAAATGCGAATCTTAGATAAATAAAATTAATGATGTTTTGAACGCAAAACAGAGATGTGTTCTGTGTATCTTGATCATTTGTTTTTTTTGTACCAGCAAGTATACATCGTTGCCCATAATACAAACATGGATATCTCATATTTATCAACTTTCCAGAAGAGCTAGAAAACTGTTTCTTTGCCGGATTCGTATACATTTTTTTAAAGTTCACTTATGCTAATTATAATCCCACTATCGAAGCATGTAATAATATGTATAATAATCCTGGAAAAAAAACCTTTTTTGGCTCTCCTGGAAAGTCGCTAAATATGAGATACGCCTGTTGTGGGCGACGTATTGCAAGATTCAAAATTTTTTTTTTAGTGAATTTTTAGAAGAATTTTGATCCTACCTACACAAAATTCTACAATAATTATTTTTAGAAGGTATGTGGTACATGGGTTATAAAAAAATGTATAAAAGTCAATCAAAAAAATTAACAGATATTAATATATTTAAAATTAAAGTCAAAACATGACTGAGAGAACTGAGTCATAATCAACTTGCAAACATTATTAAGGCAATTTAAAACAACAAGATACTTAGTACAAAAAAATTCAGGCCGCCTCAGAATAGGAAACCCTAGTGAGGAGGACTGTGAACACTGCGATATTATTATTTTACTATATTATTACAACATTATTTTTACACGTTACTTTCTTTATTTAATTTGTCACCTCTCTTATAAGGATGTATTCGAAATTATCTTTCAATTATTGTTTGAATATTCTAGCATTACTGTTTTAATATATTACGTTCATATTTTTATTTAACAATCCCTAATCTATCATAAAATTACACTTAAATCATTTTTCTTTTGTACATCCAGTCACCTACCTCAGAACAGGTTTCACTTAGTGAGGTAGGTAATGTAAACCAGACAATAATATAATTATGTAACATAATGTACTTATATATAAATCTGTATTGTATGAAACTGTATTACGTTATTTCAATTAAGGTCGATTTATCGACACTGAAACTGAAAAAAAAACTGAAACCATATGCATTATACTTACATATTCCTTACATAATATTTGCTCTACAGGAACTTAAAATATTTTTTTGTAATTACTACTCATATCACATTCACGTACAAACTTCTAGAAAGTGATAAATAAAAATAATAAATTCTTCACTAAAAGTCTTGAGAGATAAATAATATCGCTTTCTCTTTGTGATTATGAAAGTTTTCTGAAATTATTTGCATTGTTCAAATTATTTTTTGTCCCACAGTTTGAGTTTCTCTGACATCGTTCTTTTTTGGGGGTAATATTAAAATAAATCGGGAGGTCTTTTATAGAGATATTTTAGCACCTTATTGTTAGTGGGGTCTATAAAACTCTTTCAAAGGACGCCGCGCGGAGATCGAGCCTGAAACCAAAAAAAGGCCAGCGGGGACGGAACCCTTCGTATTTATATATTATATCTGGTGGAAAGTTACACTCAATTACGGCGGAGACGGAAATTGGGGATGTCTTTATTTGAGCACTTCTTTTGTGCCACGCTGTGGAGGGCGGAAGAAGTCGGTGTCGGCTGGGTAAATAGTCAACATGCGTGAGAGACACCTACCTACATAACAGTGGCGTGCATTGCCCTTCGACGAATGGCGGGCTCTGTGGAGTTTGTGTATGAATATTGTGCATTGAATATTTGAAGAACCTATTTAATCATTTTCCGCTAATTGTTGCGACCAACTGAATAAATGAGATTAAAAGTTTTCATCTGTTTCTTAGAAAATTGCCGAATGTTTTAATTTTTCTAATATCCTCATGGTTCGTTGCTTTCCTTAGGGCAGGCACAGCTTTTCAGCCTTTATGGACTGCACGCCACTGCTGCATAATGAATGTTGAGAATTGTGTCATTTTTATGGGTAGATGTAGGGTACATAAGGGTTTTTTCTTATTATCAATTGCTAAAAAACTAACTAACAATCACGCCGTTTCCCGAGGAGTTAGACAGACACGGTCTTGGCACACACTCCTTGCCTCATTCACGTTCATATATCGTCTTATGCATACTCTTCTATAACTAAATACATATTAAAAAAAAAAAAAAAAAATTCCGTAAATCTTTTAACACTGCCCCATCACTGATGTGATAAGTGTGACATACGAGTACACCAATTAAAATAAAACGAACCAATTTACCCAAGACCTTTCGACTCCTAAGCCTCGGACAAGCCAATGAAAATATTTTGTGTTCAAGAAATAATTTCGACATTCTAAAAAGTTTTATCAATTCCACCGAAAGTAAGATAAAATTTCCCCTATTTTGGGCATACTGACACCCCCACAACACATTTCCATCGGTTTAACTATTTAGTGGAAAGGATATACGAATCACAGCAAGTGACCATCTAGTTTAATTTATATCTTTGTTTCTGTTAGTAAGTACCCACTGACTTAGGGACGATAGGTAAGTACCTAATTATAAATAAGATACCTAGGCACTACATAAAATCACATAATAATACACAGGGTAATTTCATAGTTCTTCTGTGGGAATATACAAATGATAGTTCAGTGTTCGTTGTTGTTAGTTCAACGATCAGACATTAAGCAAACTGATTCATAAATAAAGGACGCAATAATACACCTAATTGCTTCGAGTGCAGTTCCTGTCGCTTACTTATTACGGGTCGGCGGCTTCCTCATGTATGGATAAGGAATCAATATAAACCGAATGCTCTATGAATGCATGGCACCGAGAGCGCTCCGTTCCATATTGAATTCTATTGGCGCCCGTACACAGGTTGGTGCGGCGCAGGAGCCGTGTGGCGTACTTCCAGTATACAGCAAGCGGTACGAAGTTTCAGTAGCTTCTCGATATTATCGTGTTACCGCCGAAATCACCCAAGAAGCTTTTAATTAGGGGTTTTTCAATCAAATATCTTTTCGTTTAAAAACGTTTTCAAAATATTCTAACGATGTTATTAATTAGACACATTAATAATATTACAAAAGAATTGCAAAAAAATGAAAATTTCCATAATCTCGCCGTTACTTGACGCACTGCCGGACAGTAAAACAGAAATCTGCAATACCGACAGTTTAATGGCTACAAATATAGATACTGACATCTCCACTCCCATGTGGGGGTGCATGCAGCGGGACATTGCATTTTTGCTGCACCCAGGGTACTCGTCTGTTGATTCCTTACCGGCACACAGGGGTAATGCCTTAGCCTGTAGAATGAAGATTGCCCCGGTGATTTCCAGTCTTCAAAAGAAAACACTTGAAAAATAAGAACAAATATCTCAGGTATCTAAATATGAGAGTATATGGCTATAATGAAGATTTTCTCTTTGAGACGCGCTCCCAGAGTCTCCGGTCTGCAGTAACAGCATGCAAAATTATACATAACTTGATAGAAAGTCCATACCTCCTGGAGTGCTCAAGTTCTTTATATAAAAAAAAACTACTGACAACTATGCATACCACGTGGCAAAACAGACGTGTTGGCTCAGCTTAGCATGACACGGGGTATGGTGCTACTAAATAACAACTCTCTTGATGTCTTCAACTTAAACCTCGTGGGTTTCAAGAGACATGAAAATGTGTCTCTTAATTTATGTCATTCTGATTATCTTTTATATTTAAATGCAGTTTTATATCTTTGTTACTGTTCATGTATATAGTAAATGCATACAGTGTGTTATGGAGAAAAAAAACATGGAGTCACTATTACTCATTGCTGCTAGATATCAAAATACTTTAAAAATAAGTAGGCAATTGGGTACATAGAAACGACTTATGAAATCTCATAATAATAATGATACAGTGAGTTCACAGTTGTTCTATGGGAATAACAACTGATAGTTGGCCGTAGTTAGTTCAACGATCAGTCATTAGGCAAATTGATTCATAAGTAAAGGACGCAATAAAGTCGTAATGACATAAAGACGGGTTAAGTAGACATGATTGCATCGAAGTAAATGATGCCCGAAGGAGTAACTAAGCACTATGCATTATGCGTCACAGTCTCGATTATTCAAAGGAAACTGACAATAATATTTAATAGTTCTTGGGGTTTATTCATAGTTTTGCGTTTTTCTTGTATTCGTACAAGGCAAAGAAATTTTGAAGCATTTTACTGGTCTTTCATCAATCTTTACCTTGATTTTCAGTTCGGTTATCTTCTAACCAATTTACTGAAATACCTTATTGAAACTTATAAACCTCATTGAAATATGTAATCATTGAAGAAGATAATTTTAAGAAACCTTAATGAAACATGACACAGAAAAAGACACCGAAAATAAAAAAAAGGTACCGGTCGCAACTGTGACTCGCTCCCAGATCCCCTTGTTTTCCCGGCACTGGTGTCTACCAATTATGGAGTTATTGAGACTTATTTATTTTCCGTCATTTTTATCAATCTCACATTGAGATCAATTTAAAATTTGTTAATAGTACCTTCAAATTAAGTCCCATATTTCTGGCTGGTACCTTCTTATATGATTACCGAATATATTTGTACCCTAGATAGTGAATTGGATATACACTATCTAGGTTATTTTTTTATATGGGACATCTGTTGACTTTTCTATAAGCCTGGAATGAATATTAACTCGTGACCCTCAATCCAATTTCCATGGTGGACAAGGCTCCTCGACTCCTCGCGATCCTAAGCTGCGTGGAGAGCAACGGACACCGACGTTGCGGACGCCTGTGATAGGTACTTGGTCACTCAAACGCATTGGTGATCTTCCCATGCCTTTCCTGCCTTCCTCTTTGTCAGGGACCTTGAGTTTCTCTAGGTTTGCGTTATCAATTTGTCGAGCAACGTGTCCAAATTATCTGAGAATATGTAGTAGGCAGGCAGTTGATAGCTTATAATTGTGGATACTTAGCTCTTCCAGATGGATAGTGCACTTGACTGTCCGTGGAGTCCTGAGCATTTTTCTCAGGCATATCTTCCGGTATCTAGAATTATTTCTCTAATTTTTGCCATTTGATAAAGAACTTCTAATTTAATCACTGTGTCTATCTGTCAAGAGTATTTTGAGGATGCGCTTATAAGATATCTATTTTTTCAAATGCTTGCATCTTCTGTGACAGTGCGTGGTTTAGTGTCCAGGTTTCTATGCAATACAATACTTGTTAACATGCAATCTAACTTAACATTTTTTTAGAAATAATACCTACTCCAGGAAATTAATGTATCTTTGAAGGGAGACAGTTAATTTCTGGTATATAAAATAACGTGAGTTTTATAAGGATAGCACATTAGCTGGAATGGGCAAGGAGCCGATATTTCATAAAAATACAAATTTACTAGAAGATACAAAAGTCTTAGATTAATACTGTCATCCCGGAAAAGCTATGGATTAACAAAAATTGCAAGTCCACAGTTTTTTAAACTTTTAGTGCGCCGGAGTTGCCCATCGGAAACGCAAAACTTGTATCCATTGAACGCTGGCATATCCATTCGCCAACGTCAAAAAATAATTTCTTTGAATATAAGTAGCTATTCTGGGGAAACTACTTATGATAGATATATACAAACAAACATATGAACACATAATATGATAAGACAGTAGCATTTAACATCAGACATAAGGTTTATTTGTTCGTTAAAATTTTGATAATCAAAAAATTTCACCACAGCTGGAAAATAGGCAGGTACCTCTATATATCTAGACAAATACTGATCGTTTCACAAATAATAGTTTCTCCTTGTTTTTAGTTGGCATTGCATTACACCACTATAATTGCAGTTAGTGGTTCCTACTTAAATGGGTAATGATGTTAACCAAATAGATAGGCAGTAAATTACTAAATAATGGTAGGGTTCTATTTCTATATTGGACAAATAGTGTGGAAGACGTAAAAATCTTCTGAGAAAAATGAAGAAGAAACTTTTATTTACAAATTGAAGGAAAAAAATTATTTCATTTGTAAAAATAAATTATGAATAGTCTAATGGACAACCCATCAATACTCGTAAGTGTAGATAGAGAGGATGGAATAATGAAAGGAGATGGAATCGCTTGATTTTGCAACTTTTCAATTCTGATTACAGCACAATGTTCCTCTATTTAACTTTTTTTTTTAAAGCGTTTTTTTTTTATCAAGTTAAATATGTAGGCATATTAAAAAAAAATATATATATATATATATATATATATATATCCTTATAGATCAGCAAACGTCGATTGAGAATACAGCTTTATTATGCAGTTATACTTACGTAGAATTTATGAGACGTCATTTAAAACTGAATAAAAAAATCTTTGCATTCGGGATATTTGACGTCACGGGTCCCGGTCACTCGTATTCCGGTTTTGGATTTGCGAGAACTTTTTTATTTGTTGGTTTTGTTTTGTATTTAAAATTATTTTTTTTTAGTTTTGGCGAATATTAAACTTAATTTGGGTTACTTTAAGTTCTATAATAATTGTTTTTGAAAATAAAATAAAACTTTTATTAATGAAAGAATTAGAATATTCATGTGCAAACCAATTATATTATGTATAATATTGTTAATGTTAAATATAAAATTATTATTTCTTCAAAAGATGCCTAATCATAAACTTCTGCTTTCTTGATTTCTAATATGTTTTCGGTTATTTTTACATTTTTAATTAATTACTTTCATAAATTATTTTTAATTTTTGTTTATGCTTGTTTTTTGTTTTATTTGCTTATTATTTGTCATTATTTTTAGTAGATATATTGTTTATCCTGATGAGGGGAGCTTTGCTTCTGAAACGTGTAGATATTTACATATAAAAAATAATGGTTTAAAAAAAGTAATTGTTATTAACAATTATTATTCTTTGAATTAAAGATTCTAAAAAGGTACAAAGTTTTATTATTTTTATTTAGTTTTGGTTTACCATCCTTGTTTTGAAATTTAACATTTTAACTCAAAACCGACCAGTCATAGATTCGGAGCGTTTTGGCAGGCTTTGAAAAACTGAAACTTAAAAAAAAAATTAACTATGAAAACTGGCCAAAGAAAAAAATGTACTCGCAATTAGTTAAAATGCCATTATTGATTTTTATTATTAAATGGTTTGGGATCCCTTATTGTTATAAAATTAATCGAAATGGGTGGAATTTCTAAATTTGAAAAGCAGTCTTTAATTGGTTAATTAACGCCATGTACGTATTATTGCCTCGTATAAAAATATTTTAGTTATTTTTAATTTAATATCTTTGCTTTATTATTACAGAAGTTATTAAAAATAAAAAAAACTACACGACTTAGAAATGCAGACCATAATAAAATTGGACGCTTAACATTCCAAAGACAATCATAGAGTAGGAAAAAAAACGGTTTTCAAAACCATATAAAACCATCATCAAACAGGCTGTCCCAAAAAGGTTCTTATTTTGTTGAAAAAAAAATTAACTTAAGTTCTCTCAAATTAAATGGATTGCCTTTAAGGGATAAAAAAAAATTATTAGAAAAAAAAGTATATTTAAAACATTTAAAGATCGGTAGCTACCTACCACCAAACTTTGCCAGATATTTGGAATATTCAGGTAAGTCCTAAATATCCTAAAATTACCATTAAACATAACAAAAAATAATTTATAATGGATATTTCAAAGTTCTTGAGCTTTGAAACAACATTGCAAGCTTAAAATGGTTGTGTCGACCTAAAAACGATGGCACAAATTTCATGTTGTGGAATCACTTAAATTTTCACCGTTCTTTCAACCATATCGTTAAAATGATGTAAAAAAATATTAGATTCGATAGTGTTCGTGAAAGTTCACTTTATTTTAAGGACACCCTGTGCATTATAGTATTATTATTTTGGTGAAATGACCGCACATATAAATTAGTATAGGCGGCAGGCGGCGGTATGATCAAAGACATTTCATACTTTGAGTCACACGTCGCTTTGTAAAAAAAGTCTGATCAAATGTATGAAGATTTATGTGCTTCTCGTGTTGCGGTACAATTGTATTGCCTCTTTTGGTGCGTGGGAGCAAATGGTTTGTATCCCGGCTTAATAAGCGGCGGTACCTAATTGGAAGGCGAACTACTTCAAAGGAGCCGCCACACCTCACCTGACGCTTGAGACAAAACACACAAATCTCTATACAAACCAACTAGTGTGACAGAGATAGCGATATTTGATAAACTGCCTGGGATATTGTGCGAGAGAAAGAAAATATGCGAGTTGTTATGGGAATGAAAGAGCCGCAGGAAACGGACAGAGAAAAAGTGTTAAATGATCTTGACGAAGTCAAGTATTTCAGTAAGGTTTTAGACACTTCATAAAAAAGTTATTCTATTTCAAAGAAAAATAACTCGTACGGATACAAATGATTGTCATTTTTTACTTGTTCAATCATTTTTGCCTAGATTTTAGAGGTTAAAGAAGAAAAGTCTGTGAAAACGCGGTGTTTGTTCCGGTTTGTGTGAGTGAGAAGCAAATACCCTCAACACGAGAAGCAAAACGCTAAACCTCCAGAGGGAGAGAGAATGCCATACAATTAGTGATTTTATATGCGAGTGCAAGAGATGCAACATTTCGAGCAGCACTGCATCTCGGAAATGCATTTTCCAGAAAGAGATGAATATATTTAATCAATCAGGATGTTGTACGCTAGAAAGAGAAATGAATATCCCTTTTGCATACGATAGAATGAGACAGAAGCATAGTAAATCTTCCATGAAAGAGACGGAACGAGGCAAATATTTTTAGAGAGAAAGGTGGAAGAGAGAAAAGCACTTTAGAAGCAAAGAGAGATTTTGAGAGACAAAGAGCGATGCTCACTGTTAAGTGCTCTTAAATCAAAGTGAGAAAGACAAAGTACCCTTACCATGTCATCAGGTAGTTCTTACGATGTTTTGAAGTGAAGAAATTGATATTTTGTACAAAAAGTGGCAGTTTTAAATTTCAAATCAAACCCCATTCCTTTTTTCTTCAACATTTTACTAATTTTATCATAATCAGCTTTTCTTTATACTGACGGATGAAGGCTTCCGTTAAGGTGATATGGTTTTTAGAGTTTTGCCGTATTTTCTTATATTGGCATCATAAGCAAATTTTTAATTTTTCCCCTTTTAAATCTTATTTATCTTACCGTAACGTAACGATACCTGTGACACATCTTTAATGAGATTCACTAAACCTTATATACAGAAAACTTTTAAAAATAGTACCTAACTGAATGTGTGAAATAAAAAAAATAATATTAATATTAATACTCATATATAGGTAGGTACCTATACGATTTTGAAAATTATAGATGCTAAGGAAATAATCCCAACAAACCGGCTGATTTAAAAAAAAAGATTATTGAATTTTTATTTTTTAAATATAATTCATCCAATAAAATTTATCAGCAAGTTGCGCATGCCTATTTTTGGGTATCTAAGTGTTTGTTATAACGGAGTTAATAAAAATAAATTTTTGCTAATTTCAAATAATATTGAAATTTAATAAGTAATATTAAATTACACATTATTTGAAAGAAAAAATAATATTTACAGGTCAGGTACGCGTCGTCAGTTCAATTCCTCGGCCAACTAAGTCCTCCATCACGACACAAGCAACATCTTCCGATTAGTGTGATGGTAGTAGGAGATTTTCAAATATCGTCCGGTTATTCGTAACCCGGGAATATTTGACTTTCTTTCAAAAAAATTATTTTTAAAAAGGAATAAGTCTTTAAAAATGTTTGCCTTTTTCATGTGAGTACCGCACGGGATTCCCAACTTCTCTCAACTACTCAAACACGGCTACAAGCAATACTTCGATTCTGAATTGTGGTCTTTCACCAGGGTAATACTGAAAGTATCCACATATAGCAGAAAACATACTATATACATATACTTTTTATTGAATAAATTGTGAAATAACACAAATTAATCGAATAAAATTACTTGCGCACGCCAAGGTTTCTACCTGCGACCTCCGGATTCGTAACCAAGGATCGTAACTACTCAACCACGGAGGCCTCGGGATGACAAGCTAAAGTCATTTCAAGCAATATTTATATTCGCAGTCACAATAAAATATTTGTATTAATTCAGTGGTGTGCAGTCCATAAATGCTGAAAACTAGTGCCTTGGAAGGTATACCCTAAGATAAACACTATAAAAATCAATTGAAACATTCATCCCTTCAGCACCAAGGCACAATCGGTAAACACACCCAACGCGCTTAATATTTGTACACATTTGTTACACGAGAACGGGTCGCTTCTACGACTTGTTCTTTTGCGCAATAGCTCGACTATGAAATGATATTTGCCTGTCGCTTTGTTTCCTCCCTACTGCGACATGGGACTCTTCAAGACCCGGGTTCACTACTTCCTGTCCTCCAAAAGACCCCTCACACAGCATCCCCACAAAACAAGGCCGCTTGGAAAATTACATCGCTCAGGGGCTCCCGTATTTTTTTTAAATGTATGATGAATTTCTGATAAAAATGAATTTTTTCAATGATTTTAGTTAGATTAGGTGATAGTATAATTACCATCACAGTAAGCGGAAAATTTAGTTTTGGCATTATTAGGACTTGAACCACGCCGCCTGGGTGGGACCCAGACGCGATGCCATCTCAGCTACTGACCGGTCGTAGGGCAATTCTACCCATAAAACAGTTTAAATAAATCATTGTAGAAATTACTCGTAGGTACCTACCTACTTTGATCCTACATTATCTAAGCAAATCAATTACATCATATCACTCAATTGCTGACAGCCAATCCGCGTTCGTGGAAGGACAACCGCGGCTAGTGTACCTATTTGAGTGTATCGGTATCACAAAACGGATTGTTTAGTATGTGGGCTTTTATTGTTCAAACACACCCAGACAAGATGGATTCCCATTGTGTCTGTCTGATTCACGACGTTGTTTCTCGGTAAGTTGATAAATAAGGTGACACCCACCGTTACATGATTACCTACTATAATTTATACTGTCTGTTTGTGACGTGTGTGTCAGTATCTAATGTCCAAACGTTTAGGTATAGACAGTGGCAGCTCTTGATTTTTGAGTGAGCTAGAACTTTTACAGGGTGGAAGATGCTCTCAGTACCGCCCTGGTGAAAGACCACCATTTAGAATTGAAACGTTGCTTGAAATGGCTTTTAGCCGTGTTTGGTGACCAAATCTGAATAGCCAGGTATTTCCCCAACTTCCTCTGCCCCTTCTCCTTCCCCTCCCCAATTCCTTCAGCCTCATAATATTCCCAAATTAGGGATGCCATAGTATCACTGGCTGCAGATGGTTGGGAGTAGTTGGGATTCTCTTGCGGTATTCATATAAAAAAAATAAAAAAAGAGTGCTAAGTTTGAAAAATACGACGTTATTGATGTCGTTGCCGAAAATGTTTAATTTTTTTTTCAAAATTTTATTTTTTTGTATGGGGATTTAGATGGTAGGTAGGGCAGTGCCCACCAACCATTCTCTAGCTCACTCAAAAGTCACGAGTTGCCACTGGGTATAGATATGCTATTTCGTGGAATTGTGATTTTTCTACAGCGTAGACAGGTACCTAATACAAAAATATGATCTTATAATATTGAATTTCGTAGAATGTGTAACTAAATTAAGGAAATAAAATTTTTCATTATTATTGGAGTACCGAGCTTTGTTTTCAAATTTGTACTTTGCATTCAGATTTTTCGCATTCAAGTTTGAAAGTTCATTTGAAGGAAACAAGTAACCATCACGCCGTTTTCCCGCAGGGGTAGGCAGAGAGGACGGACCGCCAAACAACTCGATCTTGGCATACACTTCTTGCTTCATTCATATTCATACAACGCCTCATGCATTCTCTTCTGTTATTCCGACTTCTAACATGGCCCGACTCAAGTATTTGATTCTTCCTCGGGCATCCCTGGCTTCTTCTTCCATTCACATTTGCGTCATATATTTTTCTTACACTCTTTTCTTCGTTCATTCGATCTACATACCCTAATCATCTAAGCGTCCCTCTCTTAATCTTACTCATCACGCTTACATCTGCCTTGCATTCTTTAGGAATCTCAATATTTTTCACACGATCATATATGGTTGTACCATACATTCGTCTCAGAGATCTCATTTATACGGCATTCAGTTTAGTTTCATCCTTCCTCTACCAATTCCATACCTTACTTCCATATATCAGGGTTGGTATCAGCACTCCATTGTGGACTGCTAGCTTCGCTTCTTTGGACAACGAAAACAAATTAATTAAATTTCTTACTCCGGATTTTGCAAACCACTCTCATGTTTTCCTCTTTCCGAGAGACAGAGAGAGGGTTATTAAAGATTTAATGCTAAATCGATCAACACTACCGTATCTCCACTCCGCTAAACAAAACAGATAATTTATTAACAATTAAAACCAATCATTATAATGAGAATGCACTTATAAATTACGAAGCCAAGCGCACTCGTTAATATTACGATAATCATGAAGCATGTTTAACATGGCATACACTTTTATTAAATTATTATTTTCTGCCTCCAACGAAGTCGGAAATAAAATTGCAATGCATGAATCAATTTAGATTTGGTCGCTGATTCGAAATTTATTATCATATTTCCAATAATAATAAATTGTAATAAGTATTTGGTCTGATAGCAAAAAAATTCCTTAGTGTCCAAGTAATCATTTTGATTGTGCTAATAACGCAAATATTTTTTTTTCTTTGTAAATGTAACAAACTTTTTGATCTTATTTTGTATTTGACAGTAGATAATTTTTAGTACAATTGACAACATCAATGTCGCACAAAAAATTACCCGGCTTGGCCTGAGAAATCGAAAGACCTACCTATTATTTTTAGAATTTTTTTTTCTAATTAAACTATTTTTAATATGTATGTATTAGTATCCATATAGTTAGGTAAGTACCGATAATAAGGTATCGTTAGGAAATTATTGATTGTCAGGATGGATATTTCAAAGCTCCATAGCCGCTCATGTAAGCAACATTGAAAGCTAAACAGACATCCTGATCAACATTCAAAATCGAATAATCTTTCTTCCCATTTCTTACCGTTAACCCAAAAATACATGTATTGTTTTAATATAAAATGAAAAAAAAAATATTTTTGTATATTTTTATAAAATAAAGAGAAGTTTAATCTGTTAGTGTCTTCAAAAGTGTAGTGACATTTGTTCATAGGGAATGTCTTTATCGATGATTTAAATATAAGCAGATCGTGTGTGTGTCTGACGTTACTTGGAAGGGTAGTATATATACCTATTTTAATTGCCATGTAGTTTTTGAAATATTGTTTTATTGGCTTTTGGTATTAATAGGTTTTCTCTAAATCTTAAGTGTTGAATGTTTTAGTCGAAACCTGTCTGGAGATGACTGTGCTGACAGACATAAGTACATTATATATATATTATTATGAATAATCGTCCATACAATTTCCAGAAAATACATACCAAAGTTGCTTCTTCAGATAAAATAATGTCAAAAACGCAAAATCTGAAATTTTGACCAGAAACATAAAACAAATTTAGGAGTACCTCTGTAGATATCTGCATTTTTGCTAAATTTTATGTTATGCCAAATACAAGTCAATACTAAAGATTACTAAGAGCTGGTTGTTTCACAGAATTTTGAAAAATTCATCAAAAATTTCAAAATTAATATTCAAGTTCTGTGAAAGTTTTATTCAATTGGTGTTATTATTCAAGCACTGTGAAACAACTGGCCAATAATGCCGCTCTTAGTGTGTAGTGTCGAAAAATGAAAATGTATCTATGTCTGTACGTTTGTATGATATTCCAGGTGATTACATTAGTACCGTTACCAATCCGCGCATAAATATTAACACAATTTATACGACCTATTAATAAGTAATAAAAAATAAATCTAATACGGTGGTCTACGACTCGTTAAGTGTTAAGTACCTACCGCCACCAACTATTCGAAATTGGATTCATATTTGAATGAAGAATAGAACAGGATCGTAATTATAAATCCATATCCATAATAGAGGAGAATAATCCTATGAATCCGATAGAAGTCCAACACTAATATTTCAGATCATTTTCCCACACAAGTGTTAGGCGGTTGCCGACAAAAGAATTCTTTAACACTTTACGAGCGGGACTGAAAAAACTGTCTGTAATGTTAAATAAATATAGAATTGTGGTAAGAGTTGGTATGACAGTGGGTAATTATTCGCTGATAGTGGAAGTGTTGGTAGTGAAAGAAGGTAGCTAAATGCACATATGAATTAGGTTATTAATGAATAATGTAGGTGAATATTTGTAAAATAGCTTTTGAGTAATAGCTTTTTTCTAGCCACATTTTTAACACTTTGGTCAATATTCTTGACAAATTTAAGCCTAATTGATTAACGGTTATCAAATTTCTGAATGAATTAATAATTTTCTGAGAATTATCTAAAACCGATAGGTAGATACCTACCGATTTATGTAGGACGTATTTAAAAGGAAATCTTAGTTATGATTTTTACCTTTCTAGCCTTTAAAATGAGTCTTAAGGTGACATTCAAAATAAATTGCAATAAAAAAATAGTTATTGCTTATGTTTGAAAAACATTATAATCATTGCTAACGTTATCTACAGGAATTTTTACGATTACACATTCTTCATTGTGTATCGTTATGGTCCAATCGCAGCATCCACAGATCGGAGCCGATTCTCAAAGTGTTACAGCCGTGCAGGGGTACACATCTCAATCTCGGGCCCATTATCTCATGGGGGGCCTGCCTCACACCTACCAGAGGAATGCAGAAGTTGTCAACCTTTGGCTAGTGGGACTTTTATTGATCGATTTATCCGGCTCGAAGGACCAATTTCATTTTTCGATTTTGCTCAATAGTCAATTCTGATAGGATGTTAATACACTATTTTAAGCTTTACTTATCTATATTCTTTTCATTTTTAAAATAAACGATATACTGCTTTATTCTAAGACGAAGTTACCTAGTAATATTGCTCCGCCACTTGGTTGTGAAATAATCATTTAAATGTTTCATTCCTTAAGGCGATGCAATGCGAAGTAATGCAAAATGGCTAATAAATATCATAATTTAATTAAATACTGTAAGTAGAACAAACCTTGGCCTTTGGTTTAACTGGTCATTTTTTTTAGTAATTCTTTTTATAAGCCTCGAAAAAAATAAAGTATCACTCCTAAAAAACGTGTACAATCTCCTACTTACGGACCTTTTTTCGAATATTGTCAAAGTGTTCGCTGTGGCATATAAAGTTTTTTAGAATAAGATCCAAAAACATTTTAATGTTTATGCCTGATATTTAAAAAATAAAATAAAACACGGATTTTTTCGTTTTTTTGCATAAATTGAAACGTGTGGCCGGTGTTCAGCAGGAATTTGAACCTTTATACCACTTGCATATGGAGTGCGTGATTTCGTTCGAATTTTATGAAGTGGATCTCCTTAAACAAAATCGGTCTCTTCAAGGGTAACATCAACTATGACAAAGGTCCTGAGTTTTCCCTCTTGTCATTATGTAAAATAAGTTACAAAACCGTTAAAGAAATCTAAAGACTTTTCACTTGAAAATTTGATGTATAAGAGTAGCAAGTCAATTGTAAAATTTGGACAATTTGGTAAAAGTTCGTTAAAGTTGGTCATTTCTGATTCTAGTCTAATAATTGAGGGTTTTCACATCATCTGTGATATCCCGACCTAATGATAAGTCGGTAGTACCACAAGGTGTTGGCCTTTTTTAATTTCCCCACACGTTCCCCGCATTCTAGACCACAGCATTTATTATTGTTGGCGTTTTTTTCCTATCACTCCTAGGTGTCCAAATCCATCCACTAATACGTCCTTTTTACCGAGCTTTTACCACTCTAGGTGTTTAAATTGCGGTGGATTCTCTCAAACCATCTAATAATCTAGAATAGAGCTTTTACAATTCTAGGTGTTTAAATTGCGGTGAGATCTCCTAGGCCATCTAATCATCTAGTGTCGGAACATCAAATTTATTTTTTTGGGGTTTTGTGGGTCCCGTTTATCCGACATCCTTCACGCGGATAATTGAGACAGGAAATTACCTTCGTGGTTAGGGACATTAGGTTTATCTATGTCTCTATTTGGGAAGCTGGACTAATTTTCATTTCGACTGGATTTTATTGTTATCACTATTAGTGGTAATTATTGGTACCTACCTACCTTCCCATCTACAAAAAGACAATTTTGTGGACAAATCTAAGATGTTTTCTAGGGCAATTTATTTCTTTATATTACGTACTTAAGTTTTGCGCTATAGATAATACCTACCAATAAAAGTATATTTAAATAGAAACGTTGGCACTTACCTATTAAAAAAAAACACATAGTAATGTTTTATAACCAGATCTGAATAGGAAAGTAGGTACCTAGATTACGCAATCTTTTTCCCATTTTCTTCACGCCCCACAATCTTTTCCAAATTGAGTTGCTGTAGACCCAACGGCTAAGGACAATGAAATTTTTTTGTGGTATTAACAATTTTTTTTAAATATGGTGACTAGATATCAGAGTGTACCAACGTACTCTTAGTATCGACCTAGTGATAGACCCCCTATCAGAATCGACTTCAGTTATGAGATCAAATTTGAATAGCCGGATGCTTGTCAACCTTCCTCTTCCCTTCTACCATCCCTACTCGACCAGCCCCTTATCAAACTTGCCCTTCTTTAAATCTCTTTGAAACCAGTGCAGTGCAGGCAATAAATAATTATTTGAAACAGACGAAACAGAAATCACACATTCATGCATTGGGTGCGCTGGTTCATAAATTATAGTTATCACAATTTAAGTAATTATAATTGACTTGTTCAAATATGCAGGGGTATTATAGAAATGGTAAGATGGGATCCAAATCCCCTGAAGCTTATTTCTTCATTAGCCTTTTCTTTGGCTGTCGATGCACTTGTGCACATTAATAATCAATAATTGTTCAACATAAAACACAGACGATATTCATCTGCAGAGGGATCACACTATACAAATATCACGGCGGTGGCGAACACAATTCGAATATTGCGGCGAGTTGTGGGTGCAAAATTAATGCGTAGTGAACGAAATCACAGCGGATAATGATGCGGGTAAAGTCGACGGACTAGGCATGGATTACAATTGGGTAGGTTTATTTAGGATGCATATTATTGTGCAAATCAACTATTAGGCTATCCAAGTTGAACCGTAACCGGCGCAACCATCCATTGCAAACTAACCTCATAATTTTTTTTTATCTTTGTGACTGGTACGAATGTAGTTCCGCAGAGTTGTTCCAGGCTGCAGCCTGTGGGTGAAGATTATCATAATGGTAGCCATCCTACCATAGAAGAGCAACCTAACCATACCTTGTAATAACTATTGTTTTAAGTAGGTAAGTAGGTAGTGAATTTAATGTTCTTTTTGGTGTGATTTATGTTTCAATCAAACAAAAAACGTATTCATTGAAAAAACATATCGATTTATCAACTCGCACATCCGAGGTTGTCCGATTGACACCTCTTTTCGGACGTTGCTTTGAACATCGCCGATGTTCCCTACTAACAACATTAACGAGATAGCCATCGGGATGTGTGAGGGGGCAAGTCCGGACGCCAGGGCCTCTACTTAAAACACCGCCCGGGTATTACCGGACATTATCCCCAATTTCAATTTGGACAGGGGAAACTGACCCAATTTATGGCTGCGACTATAACATTTTAACAGCATAAGAAGAACTGCGACTTAAAATAGTATATTAACTATCCACCACTGACGTCAGAATTGATTGACTTGCTCCAATACGATTTAGACGGCTGGAGGCAAAGGTCAAGTGACGCTCATTTTGGCACCAGCTTTGGTGCGCTGCCTTCCACGTTTGTTTTGCGTGATATTGGGTACGATAAGCAAAATACAAAACATTTATATAAAAAGGGTAAAACTAAATATGCATTCTGTTTTTGTAAACAGGCCGATCGTTTTACTTAGTAGCTATTAATTGTTTTTGTGTTTAATTCGTAGAACACCAAATTTTTTAGTTTTTTTAGTTTAGTTTAGTTAATGTAAATCAAATTTAATAATATTGTTATTTAGTTTATTTTTAGTTTTTTTATTATTGTGACAGCTGTTTCGGTGTTCAAGGCCATTTTCAAACTGCGATTAATCCACATTGTGATTTTTATATGATTTCATTTACTCCCACCCAATTCTAATTTGGATGGGTTTTTAAAAATAATGATTTATTACCGGTAAAACCGATTTATTTAGAAAATAAATAAAAATTATCAATTCTGTTGGGTTTTTACATTTATAATGTGTTTTCCCCGTATTTAAATGAAAATGTTTTCTTAATCGTTTTATTTAAATGTGTTATATTGTTTTGATAACGTTAACATACTGAGAAGTGGTGAATAAGTAATTTTACATACTTTATTCGTTCGTTTATTAATTTCTATTTGTTAAGGTAAATTTAATCGTCTATATGTAAGGGTTTAGTCTCGTTGTCAAGCGGGATATGATTATTCACTAAGGGATTTTCTGCGAATTTTGAAAAAGTCCTTTTATTTTTAAAACATCGTATATGTTCTTTGAATCCAGTTGAGAAAGTCCTTCCCGTCTGCCCTATATAGACAGCGTTGCAGTCGCGTGGTCACATTTTAATTCGTATATGCCACTATTATTATGTTCAGAATTTTGACTTTTTGAGTTTTTTAGGCTAATTCCTATATTATTATTGGTTCTAAAAGCTATATTTAAACCACATTTTTTAATTTGCAGTTTTTACAGATATTGGACCGAGAAAATCCAGACACAATTTTCTAGTTTTTTTATTTTGCACCGGATATATTAAATTTATTTTATTTTTATATTTCTTGCTTTTGATAATTTTCTCAATATTATTTGCCCAATAGCCGTTATTAACCTAGTTAAAAAATAAAATAAAAACTTTTTTACTTGAATTGGCGGTACTATGTTAGTCTCTTCTCCTTGCGTGTTAGGGCATCTCTATATATTACTTGCTCTGTGCTATATATCCATTTACGATAATAATTACATAGACAGATTATCTCCAATAACGTTGTCCCCTAATTTTATTTTATTTTGATGAGGATTTATTATTTTTAAAGGGTTAATAACGACATTAGAATTAGTTTGTCGACATCTTCAAGAATGACGAAGTTATAAGCTATCAAAGTAAACTTGGCTACGAATACGGAGGTCGCGCGTCCCGGCGTCAATCATTAATAAAGGTTTTTTAGTCTGTACGTAATGCCAATGGATTTTTCAATACAATACTAGAATATTTTTCAAATACTCGTACAATAAAGATCCCAGAAGATCAGCATAAAAACTTTAGAAATGAATAAAATAAATGGGCTAAAAAAATTGTGATTATACCTACTGTATATATCTAGGAGAACTACGATAGAGTGGGTGGATTGAGGAAGTGAGAAAATGAAGAAAATTGTTAATGCGAGTCTGGATGACGTCCGAAATAAATAATGTAGAAAATTCGAAAGCTGGGAACTAGTCAAAACAGCGAGTCAGATATATTGGTATTTCGCTCTTGTCCGCAAAGTATCTCGCAGGTGCACCGATGCGCCTTGTAATACGTGTTAAAGAGACCCAAGAGCACGCCTGAGTTTCGTCTATGTAATAGAGTTCAATTCCTCGGCTGGGTAAGTCCTCCATCACGACACAAGTAAAATCTTTCGCTTACTGTGATGGTAGTAGGAGATTTTCAAATATTGTCATGTTATTCGTAATCTGAGAATGTTTGTCTTTCTTTAAGTTTTTTTTAATTGGTAGGTAATATAGTTATTTATCTTTTTCCAGACATCGAGTGGCTAGAGCGTGAGCCTTTACCAACCAGCAAGTAATATAACACATAATTGAAAATGGGAAAGTCCAAATACATTATTATAGTCGCAATTGATTTCATGCAATTTATTTTGCCATTTTGGGAGCTTAACTATTTATTCGCTAATTGGGAATGGCTTATTTGCGTTGTGCGGACTGTCTGGACTAAGCAATCTATTCCAGATCTACGTACATCGTACTTAAAAGCACACACCACAAGCATAATGAGAAGATACATAAAAATTGATTTTATTAATTTAAAAATAAATCTTTGGTAGGTACGTGCTCGTAATTACTTCATCCTAACAATAAAAACCTGATCCGTTAAGCACGGTTGTCCGGCTTCAGAAACACCCTAGTAAAATCATGCAAGTTCGATCGCTATATGCAAAAAAAATCATTGTGAATAGCCGGTTCCTTACTACGGCGTGGCTCGGCTGATAGCTGGGATAAATCTCCGGGCGGGTCCAGACCGCGGCTCCTTTACGAGATGCTAGCGCCGTGCGCCGTTGCCAAATTTACCTGCAGCGGATGCGCCGATATTTACAGATTCGGGAGAAGCCTACCAGTAGAATTGTGCGCCGGTGTCATTTTATTAATAAATTTATTTTTCGTTATTTTTATAGTGAATTTGAATTTTAATCCACTTTCAATCTTAATATGAAATTACTCGAAGCTCTTCTTTCATCGCATAAGCATCACTTTCCGCTGATAATGATGATAGTAGAAGTTATTCGTGATCCGGAAATGTTTGTCTTTCTTTTAAAGAAAAAATATCAATACGCTAAAATTAAATCCCACTTTTTAGTTATGACAGGAAATTACGTATTGTGTTTTTCAAATTTATCTTGTATTTGGAATAGGTACTAATAATTATTCCTAAGTACATATTAATTCAGTTAATGGTAAAACCGTCTTATAATAATAGTGTACTTTACTTGTAATATAACATTCATGGGCAGCTCGTTATATTACAGATTTTATCACTATATTTGGCCGTCATAAATGCTTGCTTAGTCCCTGCTGCCCTGGTCGGTACTTAGATTCAGTACATAATATTAAATGCACTCATGTAACTTGTATTGGTTTGTAATGAGACACTCGGAGAGATTTAGAATGAAAAGAAAAGTTAGTAAAGTCAACAGTGCTCTTTCGTTACTTGTCAGACGCCATCTTAAAATTAGAAAAATACTCCATTTTTTTAAAATCGACGCAGTGGTCTCTAACTATAATAGGAACAAAAACAAAATAAAAAATAAAACAAGTCCGGTTATCGGCAAGAGTGGTGTGCGGATGGTGAAAAAACTTCCCATAATATGTTATAACAACAAAAAGGAACCCAGAAAGTAAAAACGTTATCTCGTTTCCGAGAATTCCTCTCAGAATACATCCATCGGATGGAACCGGACAGGAAAGGGGGAGAATCAACACTTAAATGGTGAACATTCCAGGAAATGTTTTTAATGATATGACTTGCAAAGATCCGTGTTTTATCCTTCTTTAAATGTTCGTGTATTCAAAGAAGGCTAAATGACTAAATGGATACTGTTTAATTGCATTTATCTTCTGAGATTATTATCGAACTAGAACCGAAATGGTATCATACGCAAGTCATACCATATTCGCCGATATTAAACAAGGTATCCAGGGGTAAAGTGCATAGTGGCGTGCAGTCCATAAAGGCTAAAAAGCTGTGCCTACCCTGAGAAAAACGAACCAAATAAATTAATTAAACAATGGTAGGAAAATACGACAAATTTATGATCAAAACGTTTTTTCCATGAATTTAGTAAGGAACTTGTACGCCCATTCAGTTGGCTACAATACTCAGGGGAAGATGATAATAAAGCAGTAATATTCAATTTTTTTTTTCAGTCTCAGTGTAGATAAATCGACGTTTATTGAAAGAACGTAATGCACTTTCATACAATACGGCATGTTTAAATATAAGTACAATATATGTTACATAATTATATTATTGTATGGTTTACATTACCTACCTCACTAGGTAAAACCTGTCCTGAGGTAGGTGACCGGATTTACAAAAATATATATTTAAGTATGATGTTATGACAGATTAGAGATTGTTAAAATAAAGTGCTTAAAATAGTAAAGTAATCCTAGAATATACAAACTACACACGACCAATGCACGCCACTGAAAGTGCAACTCCGGTGAGTTATTCTACATAATAGCAAAAAAAAATATATAAAAGTAAAAAAAAAAATCTAAATTCCAACAAAATTGTTTGCATGGAAAAGAATTTTTTTGAGAAGAATTTGGCACGATTGATGGTATATTAATTGTACATCAATGTTTGGCACCCACCGCGAAACAGATATCGTCTATTGATGTGGGTAAAGTGCATGTACGTGTACTAGAATCAAAAATCAATAAAAGCCCGGGATGCCGGCAAAACAAAGAATAAGAAAAACACGTCATAACATTTTTTGCGGAATTCGTAGATCAACGCAACTACTTTAAGCTCGCAACGTCATTTCCGTTATGAATATTTCAAATAAAAAAAAACAAAAGGCAATATTTTTAATCTATATTTTAAAGCCACACATCACGCCGTTACCCCACATGGGTAGGCATAGAGATTGGATCGCCACACAACTGTCTTGGCACACATTCCTTGCTTCATTCACATTCATTTTTTTTTTTTTTACAGTAACTCCACACAGGAGACCAAGGAGGAAATAATTTCCCTCAAGGCCTATATCATCTTTGGGGATGCTGTGTGGAGGATCTTTTAGAGGATAGGAAGGAGTGAACTTGGGTCATGAAGAGACCCATGTTATAGGATGGAGGAAACACAGAGGCCGGCAGGTCATTCCACAGCCGAGCTGTTGAACACAAGAACGAGTCGTAGAAGCGACCCGTTCTCATGTGACAAATGTCAACCGTGTGCAAATGTTGGGCGCGCGTTTGGCGTTCATACATCGTATCTTCAATATTCTCCTTTTATTCTGACTCTTGACATAATTCAGCTCAAGTATTTAAATCATTTGATCGTGCTATGTTCAATAAACAGTAAGAAAAAGGAGTGTTTAACGGTCAGCACCTAACGCAAGAAATACTACGAATGATGTATCTGTAAATTCTATACTGGCAGTTAGGAAAATGTATATTCAAAAGACACAAATCCTCAACGATAAACTCTTAAATTCTATATGTAATACGTACTGGAATTTAAGGTAAAACGTTCAAAATTGACTTTACTGGTTTTCAAACTGCGCCTGTTTTCATACATTTTGGCATATACTCCATAGAATTTAAAAGGTTTCAGTGTGAGGATTTTTTACTTCTGAAACCTTATACATTTTCCTAACTACCCAGAAGAATTCACAGATAAATAATTTGTAATATTGTTTGAGTTAGTAACCTACAGAGTGATGTTCATTGCCATTTTTTAGTGCTGTACCTTAAACGAAGCCGGGTCTAGTGACCTAGTGCGTCTCACCTTTTTATTAAGGCTGAGAATTCAATTTTATTTTTTATCAAGGATACATAATATAACAAACCTATTTACATGTATAATCGTATATCACACGTCTCAAAATATTCCCCGATGATTATGTGTGGTATGTTGTCGGTTACTTGAGGGGCATAGGTAATGATATTATATATAATATAGAGCCCTTGAGGTGATTTTTCTCAAAACGGCGCTATATAAATCGTCCAAGTATTATTATTATTATCATATTTACGAGGAAAAAACAATTAAAAATGATCTCACTTTGCATTGGTGTCAAAATTATTGCAAGTCGAACATCTAGTGTATATTGAAGCAAAATAAAGTAATATAACTTAATCAAATACAATACTGCTGTATAAGATAAAAACCCGTTTTAAATTCCAAGAATTCGCCATTCCCCAAACGGGTACAATTGGCCGGAAAGGAGTTGTTTTATTTTACATTCTTGCAACGGCATAAAGCTGATGCGCTCGCCGCGGATAGGTTTATTGGCCCCTGCAATATTTATTTTCAACCGTTTCTCATAACTTCTTCGATAGTTCAACACACCTCGGGAGATGCAGGTAGAAGAAATTTAAAAAAAACCGATCACTGAAGAGATAATTAATTACCTATGTAGCATTTTTTTCTTCATTTTTTAATAATAATTACTTGACACAGGAGGCCCCGAGCGAAATCATTATCTTCAGGGCCAATTTCATCTTTAGGGATGCTGTGAGAAGAGTCGAAACTTAAATTACTTATTACGGAGGATTTTACAACTTTGCGTGATTATCTATGCGTTGGCGGAACTAACAAATTGCCAAATTTGATTAATAATGCCGATCCTGATTTTATATGATTATCACACAAGAGGCATAACCGACTGAGTCTGAAGTAGAAATGTAAGCAGCAAACAGTCCTCTAAAGGCGAACACAAAACGAAAAATACGACAAACAACTTAAAATTAAGAAATTAAATCCAAACATATTCTATCTGATAACCTATGCCATAACTACGAACTTGTGACGAAAGTGACTTTCAATGAAATGACGTCGATAAATAGATTTTGATACCAGAGGGTGGCACTTTCAATACACCCACTGCTGGGTTAGAACGATCTGTAGGCGTTATTGAGACAATGTATCATGACCATAATGGGAGAAGGGGTATGATAGTGAAGTGACATTATCATAGATGGATATTTAAAAAAATTTCATATGAGTTTCGTATGCTTTCGAGATTGGTCGTACTTAAACCATAGAACGAGTGATTATGTTAATATGCATGATTCATTCTGAGATCCCATATCACCTGGAATCAAGCTGCTTTGCTCCATAAAGGTCTGGATTCCGCGAAAGTGAATGTCCAACGCGGTCCAAAGAAAAACGTTTGGTATTTCCGATCCCATAGGTACAAGATAAGAGTGAGTCATTGCTAAGTCTTGGAATCAAATACCTAAATAAAAATACTCATTCAACAATATGAGCATTAATAGTCTATGGTTCATCTCAACAACATGTTTTCGAGTTCTTGAACAATACTTGGAAATTAGGCAAATTCATTCAACAAAAGACGATATTGCTCATCGTGGATAACATTTACAAACTCGATTAGTTATAAGTAAGTTCTTGTTACATACCGCACAAGAATCCCATCTGTCCGGAGCCAGTAAGACTGTGGCATCACCAATTGGAGTAAGCTTTGGGCTGGAGGGAGTGGGGAGAGGAAAGAGATGGGGAAGAAAAAAGATGGAAGAACCTGGATTCTGAATGGCGGTCTTTTACCAGGTATAAGCGAATAACATTGATTGCGCACTCCGAGTTTCGAACCTGCGAACTGGTGATCTGTAGGAGGGATCTAAACCGTTCGGCCACGGAGGCCGCCGAAATTTAAACGCCAGACGGCTCAATTAAGTACCACAAATACAAATTTCTGCGTCAGGAGTCCTTGACCCGGCCCAAAATATAAATCTTGTACATTACGGATAGATTGAATAAAGCGGAGAAAAAATGATGTAGATGAATTATTGAACTCGATAGTTAAAGCACTTATTTGTTGAACTTATTGCTTTGATAAATACACTAGGTGCTAAAACGAGGCTTTTATATTTTTTTCTTAATTCGCTTTCACTTTCACTGACCCGTCTACTATTATAGTGCAGATACATAGTAAATTGAATTAAAATAATTAAAACAAAGAATAAAATTGAATGTAAAAAACCAATAATCTTGCTAAGACACAAAATAACAATTTTGTACATATTTTGTTATTAAAAGATGATGCTTTGAATAATAATTTGGATAATAATTTCTAATAATAGCTTTTTCCATAAAGTAATACATACCATTACACGTCGTGCTCATTCGATAGTGGGTTCTTCGCAGGGTTGGAAAAAACCGAGGTTTGAAATGATTTGCTCAGTGGGTTTTTTTGAAGAGGGATTTTGGGCTTTGTCGGGTTTTTTATAACTCGTATTATTTATTTTATTTTATTTAAGTTTTAAATCCAGCAGGACTGGGTGGGTAGTGCAAACCCAGTCTGCCATATCACATGTAATATAAACAATATAAATACAATAAAAAATAACAATAAAAAATGAAAAAATAAAATAAATAAATATAGTAATAATACAGATGGAAAAGGTTAAATAATAATATAAAAACGTATCAGAATAAAATGTGAAAAAAATAAAAAATAGAAATAAAAATAAAATAAGAAAAACAGAACATCAAAATAAAATGAAAAACTTATTAGACTCTAGTAACATTGAATAAATTAAATTAATTTAATTTAATTGATCGTCTTCGGGTGGCAGTCGCATCATCTGCATCCATCGTTCATTGAGTGGAGAGCTGAGCCACGCGGATGCAGCCACGACAATAACGTTGGTTGACTTCCATGTCCTGCCCCAGAAGCTGGCTAGTCGGTGGCGAAGTAAGGCGGGGAATGAGTGGACCCTCCCTTGGGTGAACATCGTAGAGGCACAGCAGAACCTTGGAAGTTGCAGAAGTTGCCTGTATGCGTTGTTGTAGCACACCCTCAGCTTGTCCCATTGCGCTGTTTAGTATTTCGACCACAGCTAAGATGTGTATAGGGCAGTGCAGTATGTCTTATGTTGTTAATATTGTTTTCATTTGTATATTTGTTGAAAAAACCCACTTTTGATTGAAAGAGAGAGTACGAAAACAGTGTGCAATATAGTTCTGAATGATGAATACTTGGAGCAGGTCAATGAGTTTGTGTATTTGGGAAGTATGTTTACGAGAGATGGAAAGACTGATAGGGATGTTGAAAGAAAGGTGAACGCAGGAAACTCCATTAACGGAGGACCGAACGCGCTTGGCGATTCACATGGTACGATCAAGGAAATCAAATACTTGAGTCGGGTCATGTCAGAAGTCGAAATAACAGAAGAGAATATATGAGACAGTGTATAAATGGAATGAAGCATAAAAGTGTGGGCCAACAGCGAGTTGTTTGGCGGTCCGTCTTTTCTGCCTATCCCTGCGGAAAAACGGTGTGATGGTTAGTTAGTTAGTTGGTAAAAAAAACCTAAGGTTTTTCAAAGCGAATTTTACCAGTAAAAACCCACTACGCTAAAATCATGCCAACCCTGGTTCTTCGCCTCGCTCTGGCGGACGCAGGAGTAAGCAGTGAGCCCCGCTGGGCGGGGTCCCGATAAGCGATGTGGCCGGTGAATATAGTCGGCGGTGTTTTGACCTCAAATATGAAATGCATTTAATTGCCAGTTATTACAAAACAATGCGCTTTTAACGGTTCAAGCGATTAAATCAAAATCGACATGGTGGTGGAGTGTTTATTTGAAAAAGTGGCAGACGAGTGGCAGAAGTGATTCACGATCGAAACTTTACGCTTGAAATGGCTTTAGCCGTGTTTAGCAATGGCGTGCATTGCTCTATGACCAATGGTAGGCTGCAGTCTTATTGAATATTTTGGTGTCCTTGAAAGAAGCCTTTTTTATTATATTCTGTTGACAGTTGTGACAAGATTGACAAAAGGAGAGTAACATTTGGTTACCTGTATACGTTCTAATGTAATTCGTCTACCTTTTTTTTAAAACCCTCACTTTTCGTCATCATAAAAGTGACCGAGCGTAGGTAATGCACAGCGTTTCAGCCTTTATGAACTGCACGCCACTGGTGTTTAGTGACCAGATCTGAATAACTAGACACTCCCCATCTTCTTCTTCCTTATCCTCGGACAGTTGGGACTTTTGTGCGGAATTCAAATAAAAATATGAATGAAAATTCGTCTTAACTATCTCTGTGCACTTTCTTTTCCAGGCTATTGTTTTATTACTTTGTGCCATAATAACTCTGGAAGTGTGTTACCTTGATTCCTGGTCCACCTCCCGACATCACGTGCGCAAACCAATAAGTTCCAGCGTGTTTACGACCAATAAAAATATTAATACAAAGGGAAAATTATGAAAGCCGACCGCCTAATTTAACAACACTGACGATTTATTATGCATTCTTCGGTCTGAGGGCTGTAAAATGTGAATGAATATTAAACACATGAACAAGGATGCAGAACCCGGTGTAACACTGTTTAATACTTATTTCGTGTACGGTACACAGTACCCACCATAGTGGCGTGCACGCTCACTCAACGGAATACATTATATTATCAGTTACCTGTATGTACAAAGCTATAAACGATAAACGCAAAGCGATATAGAGAACCTCCGTCCTCATAAATAATGCGAAAAGGGCTTTTACGTAGTAAGGTAGGTACTGACTAGATATATCCTACTCGTATAAACTAAATATTTCTATGTGAACTGCTTCATCGTGACCCCTCTGGCGTACTATTTGGACAAAGGCCTCCCCAAAATGTTTCCAAATTTACCGATTCACCCATTCTGAACAGCACTGCAGGTTTCGAATGACAAATCCACTAACAAGAATGAGATTTTATAACTGTATTCTCAAAGCTAGTTCGTAGTACCTAGCCAATAACGTGACATTTTCGTATTGCATTATTATTATCTAAAACTGTACCCGCTGTCTCTCAATTTTAATTTATTTTTTGAAAATTAATACTAAATAAATGTTTTTTTTCTCACTATATCATGCACTCATATTGTAATATACTATGCACTTATCTTATATTATGTATCATGTACATCAGATTATTACTATTTTAATTTTATAAAATTAATAAGAAATACTTTGTCTGCACCAATGTTTGGTAAGCGAAGCTTCCTTGAAAATTAAAAAAATATATATATCTATCTATGTATTAAACAGTGGTGTATACAAAGTTTTTCTTATTAATTTTATTAATAATTACATCACAAGGTATCTTCTAATTTATTTTTTTTACATATTATCTGCAACTTAAAAACTTTTCCACTTTTATGTTTTCTGAGTCACAAGTTACATTTATATACCTACTATGTATCATGTTTCTTGTGTATCAACTTAAAACCTTTTTTCTTTCTGTATTGTAGAATAAACAGTGTAAAGTGTTAAAATATCTAAAATTAATATCTACATTAATATCTATTCCCTGGTAATTGGAAAATCTCCTACTATAATTACAGTAATCGAAAGATGTTGCTTGCGGAATGATGGAGGACTTGAGGAGCCAGCCGATGAATTGAACTCACAACGCCTCGGTGGGATTCGGACGCGATGCCAACTCAAATAGATGTTTATTTATTGAAAGAGTGGTTTATAAATATATATTTAAAATGTTAAATTAAAAACGATGACCGGAAGTAAATTTGCATTTCTTAAATAATAAATTAAAGGCATGTTTAACAACAGTATTTTATTAATTGATAAACTAAAGTTCTTAAAAACTTAAGACAAGATTTTTGTGCATAGCGCAAAGGGTAACAATTATTTTTATAAACAATAATTATTAGCCTGAAACACTCATCCAAATTGAAAAAAAACCTTTCCGAGCAAAGATAAATGTATTTTATTTTTTTAATTGTCCAGTTTCTTAGAATGTACTTGGAATGATATTTCACTGAATCTTCCAAGTATTATTATTCCACGAAAAATTAAAGAGGCTACACCCCGACCTTTTTAAAATGAATATCGATCTCTGGAGATTTATGAATATTCATTTCAAACAATATTCATCCACGAACAGAAGGTTGAATATATTTCAAAACCGCAAACCTGTAAATTGTTCATGTTAAAAACCCATGGTTCAAAATCAAGAAACTCCTCGTATATTCAAAAATAATAATTGGCAAGTCAAAGACTCATATGTTTGAATGGATCCCTAATTCCAAATTTATTTCAAGCAAGGTGGGTAATCAACAGACACAATGAACTTGCCCAGTCACAATAATTCAATTTGCATTTAGGATACTCGAAAGAAGTATCTACTAGCTATGTAGTAGGTATGAAGTAGGCATGAAGTGGTACCTGCATCGGTTTTTAATTTAACCGGATACTGGATGAGAAATAGGCTACGGATTATAATACACTGTCTCGCACGGAATGGCACATTAAAGGCGTTACTTGGAAGGGGTGTCAGGTTCTTTGGGATTCAGGTACCAGTCAAGTGTTCACGGATATGATGAGTCTTATCGTGAATATCTAGTGAACAAACATTAAGATAATGCCAATTAAAATTAACGCAATTCTAATTATTCAATAAGGGTTGAGAGAAAATTATTGATAGCAAAGAAATTGTTTAATTGTTGCCGTTGATTAAAAATAATAATAACAATATTTGGATGATTTTTAAAACCCCGTTTTTGGAAAAATCACCTCAAGGGCGCTGTTCAATGTTTTTTTTCAAAGCTCTCTGTTATCATTAACTATAGACAATTTATTATTACTTACATCTCAACCAAATACCTACAGCTCAATTAATGAAACTGAGAGATTCTATTTTTTATAAAACTCTTTCTTTAATGCCCAAAAATTGTTAGTTGTGTATCTCACTGAATTCTCTGAAACAGTGAAGCGTCGTGATTTTTCCACAGCCTATTCCCAGGTCAACATAATTACCCAACATCCATCAAAATCTATGCAGCTTTTAAAACATACTGGTTAAAACTAATATAAGATATTTATAAGTACATACGAGTATTTCAATTGTTCGATGAGAAAAACGAGTGGTAAAACTCGAATGAAGTCGGGTAGTAACTAGGTGGTTTATACCTCCGCTTAATATGCGTGTTATTAAAAAAAGCCTTCCCATCACATGCTATTGTTACTTCGAATAGTTTCAGTCTATCGCCTGTTGCTAGGTTGAAACCCCCTAGGGACTAGCAACTAGCAACCTGCCTGATTGTGCTTTATCTGAGCTGAAACGGAAATAAAATAAATTAAAAAATGCAATCATTCTTGCCCCATATTTTGAAGTAGTTATTATAGTAATACTGTTTCCTCCAGAGCTGAAACAATAATTCGTTTTAATTCCCACAATGAGTAAGGTGACCAGTTAAACTGGTTATCTGAATACGGTTAAGAAATGTGTACTTTTGTTTTGAATAATTTAGATTCTTCCAAACTAACCGTTACGAAAATGATTATGGGCGAAACGTTAAACCACATTAAGTCCTTATTCTTTGCAATTAAACGACACCATAAAGATAAAAAGATCAGACTTAATTTCCTTTCCCCAGCACGCTCTGGAATCTTTAATAAGCGGAGCTTAAAGTTTAACGCGGAAACTTTGTACCAATCATTTATCACTTTAATTCAAAAGCAATCGAAAAAAACTTAATAATGGAAACTAATTAATTATGAACAACTATTCGACTTTTCTGAAGCTTTACGGGATGAAGAGGATTCGTGTAGAACGTAAAACGATTTATTAATTGTAAACTTTTTTAGTTACATAAAAATAATGATAATCTACAGCGTGGGTTTTGGCTATATATCAGTGATGACAAAACTAAGTTAAAAGCCGCACTTTTAGAATAATATACATAAAAGCTGGGACTAGACTACCTTATAAACTAAGACCGATAGAAGACCCAACAAAAATGTCAATAAATAGATTTTTAAAGTATATAGCTAATACTTTGTGGTTGTTCATTAAAAAAATAAAATAAATTAACTCAGTATAACAACACCTTAAGTAAGTAATTTTCCTACCGGTTTCGAAAACACCGTTCCGTCATCAGGGATAAATGTATACTAACTTAACAATATTACAAAATCATGGTCAATGGATTAGGTGTTGGAATTATTTGAGATTTGGAGTGAATTGAGAAACTGAAAAGTCTTATTTTTAAAGTTAGCCCGTAGTATTTAAAATCAGTAAAATTATACTTTATTTTTAAACCTTTGTGCAAATTTGGATCATTTGTGTCTTTCTGGTTCATTATAATTTTGACGGTTTATTAGAAAAGTTTGAATCTTATCTCAGTACGTGGCATCTGTTAATATGTTAAATCCAATTACCGCTTATTTTATCAAGACTAGCATTTTGATTTTTTTTTTTCCAAAAACTTATATACTTCTAAGAACTTTTCTAGCTATAAAGTAGCGCCAGGAAAAAATAAGAAGCAACAGTAAACGGTAGAAGAGATCGAGGATGGCTAAGAAAGGTATGGCAAGGTATCAAATACTTTTATTTTATTTTTTATTTCTCATAAGTTGCGTTATAAAATAGTATTTTATAAAATATTTTATTAAAGGGTATTCTTGGTCGTGTATACCTTATCAGAAATGAGGAGTTCTTGTGTCTGATAAAGCCACGATTCTTAATTTTGTAGATACGTAATATTTAATTAGCTTCTATTTATAAAATAATAATAATAATAATGTTTTATTTTAGCAGAACAAAGCGGTGAGTGCAATACTCTGTCTGCCATATAAAAAGAACACATTTTAAGAATAAAAAATTACACACTGTAGAAATATAATATAAAAACATAAATAAAAATTAAATTAAATTAAAATAACATATTTAACACTTATGCTACAGTGGCCTGAGGGAAATTCTCCATCTACGATGTAGGGGCGCGCCATGCCACTGGGCGACGGCCTGGACAAGAGTGTTTTCCGATCTCCGGTAGCGCTAACTCGTCCCGGCTATTCTGTGGCGCATCAAAGCAGCGAACCCATGCACCCTTCCTTCTGCGAACATCTGCGAGGCGCTGCATCTCCAAGGGAGGCCGAACAGCGCCCTGTAAGCGTGGTTATATTGCACTCTGAGTGTGTCCATGACGCCTTGTGTATAGCTAGTCCATAGTTCGCTAGTGTAAAAGCTCATGCAGTATGTCTGGAATAGTTGCTTTTTTACCGGAATGTTTTGTACGAAATACTTACGTATGTAAGTTTTTTTAAGAAGAGTTTAATTTTATTTCTTTGTTCTGATTGCTCACTAATACAGCGCATTTCCATGGTGAGATTATTGAAATTTTTTATGGCTTGATAAATATAATGGTTTTGCATTTGAGTTGTTTTAAAATTAGGTGTTATAAATTAAGTTCCATTTCTCATACGTTTGTAATATTCTGTTACATTTTGTTAGTACCGATCTTTTTTTGTTTTGTATGTTACAAATAGGGTGAGGTGATTTTTCACAAAAACGGCGCTACATAAGTCATCCAATTATTATTATTATTATTTATGGTTGTTTAGATTTGATCGCAGATAATACGTTCAAAAAGTTTACTAAAAACCGAGTATTGAGATATAATTTTAACATTGCTTTTTGAACCTGTTTTATGAATGTAATGATAGTAGGTATGTATGTGAATGAAGCAAGGGGCGTGTACCAAGACAGATATGTGTGACGGAAACGGCGCGTAATGATCGGTTAGTTAGTTTCTAGCAATGTAAATGTCCCTGAAATGAAAAGTGGAATTGATCAACTAGTATTACAATTATAATATAAATACATAAATTTGTTTTAAACCACATCAATTTAATACATGTGGGTTATTATAATTATCATGGGAGTATTATAATTATTTCGAAGGATACTCGTACATGTGTCTAACACTTTGTTTAAGTTTCTGGAATAAATTAAAAATTCATTAATAGGTAGTTAAAATTATATTGGTTAATGCTGTTGGAATCCGAGGGTTTGTGATTGACGCATCGCTCCTCGATGGCGCTATGAAAAATGCAATTATTTCATCAAACCCGAGAAAGAGTTTACGCCGCATAAACGACTCTCATAAAACTTTAATGGATTTTTCCTTGTTATTGCGAAAGGCGAATTTCTTAATCAATTTATGTACATTTTAAAAATGCACACGAAGTGGGTGGGTAAGCGGGTGGCTTGAGAAGTTACTGTCAGAGAAAAAGCTTCAATGTTAAATCCATTTGATGTCCTTCTGACTCCTTTGATTACTTGTCAGATTCAATGCGCAAAAATATTTCTCGAAGGGAAGTAAATTCGTACTGTATTAACATCAGCGCGGTGAGAGGGTGACAGTGGTGATCAGGAATTATTGGATGGTGGAGATTAGCTCCTACAAGAAAAATTCAGTAAAAAAAACACCGGTCGTATAGACCAGTGGTCCCCAGTGGTCCGGGTCGCGGCCCGGTACCGGTCCGTGGATCGAATAGTACCGGACCGACCAAGGGCCTGCTTAAAAATCAAAATTACATTTTTAAAAAATCGAATATACCCAATCACAAAATAATTATCGACAAAAAATAATTAATCGCTGTAGAAAATAATATTAACATAACCTAAATGAAACAGGAAAACGGAAAAAAACGACAGAAAAAATGACAGAATGCACTGAGAGCATATTTGGTGGCAAACCGTATTGCTAAGGCTAAAACGCCGTTTACTGTATGTGAAGAATTGACCTTGCCCTCCACTAAAGATATTTACCGTGAATTTCTAGGAGAGGCTGCTATGGAAAAGATAGCACATGTGCCTTTGTCGGCTAGCACTGTGACTAGGCGCATTGAGGAAATAGCCGAAGACATTGAGACACAATTGTTGAGGAGGATTAATACATCACCGTGCTACGCACTTCAGATTGACGAATCCACAGATATCGACAACAAAGCAATACTACTTGTCTATGTGCGATATCTATATTTTTATGAGGTACAATGCCTATCTACCCTTACGAGGAAAATGTGCGATTTTGAGATAAATAATATAATTCATGATTTGTGGAAAAGGGACGATAGATACGGAGAAATACGGAGAAATATTCCAGCTAATGGCGCAAAGATGCTGGTAAATTCTTACGTTGTTTCTCGACTTGATTACTGCAACGGCATATACGCAAGTCTCCCCAAAATATATACTGACAGACTTCAGTCAGTTTTCAATGCTGCAACAACGCTGATAACCGGCGTTTCCAAATACTCCCACATATCTCAACATCTGCGGAACCTTCATTGGCTTAAGTGTCCTGAGAGGATCCAGTTTAAACTATGCTGGATGGTTTTTAAGGCGATACACGACATGGCACCACCCTACTTGGCGGAACTATGCACTCCAAACGATGTCAACACTAGGCAATCATCTCTTCGATCAGCGTCTTCAACAGCCATAGGAAGACTCTCAGTACCTAAACGCAATCCCAATACCAATTTCGGAGACCGAGCTTTTGCGGTGGCAGGCCCAACAGCCTGGAACAAACTCCCTTCATATTTGAGAAAAATCGACAGCTCTACTGAATTCAGAACAAAACTAAAGACTCATCTTTTTAAATTATCGTTTCCAGAATAACGACCCCATTGGTCTAATGGTGTTTTCGAGTACTCAGTCCAAGAGAATTACTTATATTCCTATTTACCTTCTACCGCCCAGACTACCTTCTTTAATTTCGATAAAAATTATTACACTTTTGGGTGCTCTACCACTGACAGCACGAGCAATAATCATACAGGTATTTATATTATTATAAATAGGTATGTTAGTTGTAAGACTCTAGTTTTAAGCCATAGTTGTACGTCATTTTGCAGTATTGTATACACAATATGCACTTGGTCATAGATATGTATTAGTTTTAAATGGGTACTGGGTTTATATATGTGTTAGGTTTTTATTCTAGTTATGCCTACTTAAGTTTAAATTGTCACTAGCTATAACTTTTAGTTGGTGAGTGACTACCTATAAGCCGTAGATGTGAGTCACTAATTGTAGGTCTCAGTAGTTAGTCCCTAGCCATAAGTCTTACTTATATGCCATTAGTAATAAAGCTTAACTGTAAGGTATTGGTTGTATATGTTATTTTATTAATTGTAAAGCGCCCTTGAGGTGATTTTCTCACGAAAACGGCGCTATAGAAGTAATCCAATTATTATTATTATTTAGATAGCCTTGCGCGTGCTCGAAAGGCAGACTGATGGCAGTGGTTTGTTTTGAAAGAGGTCCTATAATTATTTGAATAAAGGGAGTTTACCTAAATACATAGTGAGAAGGCGTTTTCTTTAATAAATGAAGTATACTGTCAAGTATCTAATCGAACTCCACTGACGCAACCAACCTGGGTATAATTATTTTTTTGGATTATTAATTGGTAATAAATAGTCCAGGATTTTTAATCACAGGGCGTATGACGTACCTTACAAGAGTTTTCCATTCAGTGATTTCAGGTAATGCGGGAATGGGTGCATCCAAAGTTTACATCAATTAAGCCCGGTGAAGCCCGTCACGGTGGCGTGTCAAAGGCAAGTCCAGCGCGTCTGGCCCGCTAATAAGCGCCATACGCCATACCGCATAATCACTTTTTTCCTCATACGGTGGATGATACCCGGTAGAGAGCAGCCACGCCATTGTTTGGAGGTAATAGGAGCGATACGTAATTGATTTCGTTAAGGTCTATCAAAACGCCCATTTTCATGGATATTAAACACAGAAATTTATTTTTTTCCCCCCATATCACATTCTTTCGCCGAAATATCATCGTACATTAGAAAGCCTTCCTGCATTGCTCTAAGAAATGTTATATTATTAATAATAATTGGATCTTTTTTAGCAGTTGAACCGTGTTATTCTTACTCTGTCCTAAAGTCGTTTTTATACGATACTTTTTTCTTGTAGAGATTTCATATGGGCTATATTTTTCTATGAAAAGTTCCATGGAATAAGACAACCCATACGAAAACTGGATGAAAAAAAGGATTGTGTGAGAATGACTCCAGTCAAGTTTTTGGACAGTATTATCAGAACACATTGTTGCGTTTCCCAATTGATGTAAACACCTAAAAAGGTACTAGTGAAGTATTGCAAGTTCCACCAGCTTATATCGCGAGTATCCCCCGTTCCTATAATAATATCTTCTATTTCGCCATCCCTATCGATGAAAATTAGTTGGAAGTATTTATTTTGTCGACTGTTATTATAGTTGTAACTATTTGTTTTGTTTTGGAAACTCCTCAGGCTTCCCATTCAATGCATGTTTTATTTGCTTGTAATATATATTTTTAGCTGTTTACTGTAGCTTCTCTCTTCGGGTTTCCTCAAATTCCTCAGCCACGAAAATTATTGCCGGGTTCCGATGTTTTTTGTTAATATTTCGGTTCATATTGCAGAGAATTCAATACGTCGAGGAGAGCAGTCTATGGTTTTGGGGATATTTCGGTTCATATTGCAGGGAATTCAATACGTCGAGGAGAGCAATCTATCGCTTTGGGGATATTTTATTATTTTTTTCTCGACTTTCAAATTTCCTCGCTACTGTTAATAATAATTATTATTACTGGATGATTTGTATAGCGCCGTCTCTGTGAAAAATCAGCTCAAGGACGCTGCACAGATATTACTTGCCAAGGTTTATCTTATTATGTACAAACATATACAGAAACATACTTACCTAGCAGATCACTCCAGATTAACACGTTATATTATAAAATTTTAGCTTGGGAACATATGATTTTGCACGCAGGACACAATATTAGAAAACACTGGACATTGCATGATATCGCAGTTACTATTTAAATCTCATTTATTATTGATATTGTATTTTTGTTACATTGACAATATTTAATAAATAACCTTGCAATTATTGCCAATGTCAAAGAAATATTTCCAGTAATAAAATTAATTAAATTATACGTGATGTATTTAAAGCATTCGTACCAAAAAAATTGGAAATACATCCGCTTATTTAACATTATAGGTACTAGTATTTTTGGTAAACAGGGAATTCGCTTTAAGGCAAATGAGACGTGACATGAATATAACGCTAATTTAAATATTTTAGAAAAAAAAGTTTTTTCATGTAGTGCTTTTAAAAATTGAAATGAATTATTTTTTGGCGGGTAGCTAACCACCAAAATAGCTCTACTCTTCTCATGGCGTGGGAGTTTTAGCTTAAGAAAATGTTAGATAAAATGGTAGATTCGAAAATGCACATAACTAAAATTAAAGTATATACGAAATATGAAATTGAATAAATTTTTATTGTAAGTTCTTAAGTTCAAGAAGCACATTGCCGTAACACCATCGTACATAGTATTTTTATAAGTTTCTTGAAAGATTTGAGTTTTAAACTTACAATAGCAATTTATTCAATTTCATGTTTCGTATATACTTTAATTTTAGTTATGTGCATTTTCGAATCTACCATTTTATCTAACATTTTCTTAAGCTAAAACTCCCACGCCATGAGAAGAGTAGAGCTATTTTGGTGTCTATTGATAAGATTTAGTCCCATTAACTTTTAGCTCGTAAATGAAGGTAAATTTTCCGGATAAATGTAATAGGAAAATAGGTACATTAAATTAAATAAATCATGAAGGCAGTGAGGCATGGAACTGGCAGATGAAGATGAAAGTAGACTGAATGCTGTAGAAATGAGATCTCTGAGTCGAATGTGTGCTAAAACTATGTATGAATGCAAGGCTGATGTAAGCGTATTGTGCAAGATCAAGAGAGGGACGCTTAGATAGTTTGGGCAAGCGAATGAACGGAGAAAGGAGTGTAAGGAGAATATATGACGCGAATGTGAATGGAAGAAGAAGCCGGGGACGCCCGAGGAAGACATGGCACGATCAAGCGAATCAAATACGTCGGGCCATGTCAGAAGTCGGAATAACAGAAGAGATTGTATGAGACGTTGTATGAACGTGAATGAAGTAAGAAGTGTATACTAAGATCGAGTTGTTTGACGGTCCGTCCTCTCTGCCTACCCCTGCGGAGAAACGGCGTGATGGATAGTTAGTTAATGAATGCAAAATTCTAAGTAAATAAACAAAGTTTAATTTGGCACATGTAAGCTACTCGTATTCACCCGCAAGGTGGCGAGCATACGTTATTTTATGAAACACCTTATACCGTGTAAAAGTGTTAATGAATATGACCAGAAATCGAAAAGTAGTCTAATAATTCCGGAAGGTACGCCGAAATTTCCATTAAAACTAAATTAAACGAATTCTGATCCTAATTACACAGCTCATAAAGTTTTTATATTAACATTTTGACCAAAATGAATAAGTCATGGCACCGGAGCTGATATGCCTTGGCGGTTCGTAGAAGTCAATTAATTGTGTCTGGCCATTGCATGCAAAAACTACAGGCGATTTACGTAGTAAGAAACTACGACCTATGAATTGCAGGGATGACATGCAATTATAAATACAGCCTTGAGCTTCGGTCACACATACCGATTTCGACGCTGTTATGCCACTTCTTTTAGCCACTAGTAGAGGGGTCAGAAGCAGCTACTGAAATGTCTCGAACTGCGAGTAGGAAGTAGCGAGTGAACTGTAAAAATATGTCGTGCGAACCTCGCTCTGCATTTTTGAAACCAGAGTCGTTCGAATTGTGCCGAGCTATGTAAACATTGTTAAGTGAAATAGAAAGGCCCCGAAAAAAAAGAAAATGGGTTCGCAACTGGATTAGTCGAAGAGAAAAACAGAAAAAAACGCAACCTAAGCAATAATCAAAACAAACCAAAATGTCAGATGATGATGTCAGACGATGAGGTAGCAAGCTTGCTTTTCCAAGCATGGACAAGACGAAGATCCGCAAATTTAGGAGGTGGAAAAGTTGGTTGGTCATTATATCAGCTGTTAAAAATAACAATATGATTCGAGACTTATTATTTTACATAAATTACTCAGATAAATGCATTTTACAACCAGAAGTTACAAGTTATTCTCCATCTGGTTGAACTTTTCGTCGATGGTTTTAGTCAGTTGATGTAGTATATTATTGGATTTATTTGGCGAATCTTCTGCTGATTATTTGTTGAACCTCGTGTTGTCATCGATGTCTTTTTGAGAAGAAGAAGTAGAAGTTCTTGGGTCTGCGTCTTTGCATGGTTCGCAGTTTCAATTGTCCCTGTATATTTTGGACATTTTTTGTAATTGTCTATGGTTGTACCGGAAGAGGTGAAGTGATAGGTAACATAGCATCTACTGCATTGCAGATTAAAAAAAAATTATGACTAAATCCCCTTTTTCACACCGAGCGATTTCGTCACTGCTATTTGAATAGTAGCGATGAAATTTCTTCATGTGGTAAGGCTATTTTAACTGTAGCAACTCAATTAGCAGCTTTTAAACATAGCGGGGATTCGATTAGAATATGTTCAATTCTGATGAAAATTCTACTCAAAATATACCCCACAATCAAAATTATTGTCTCACAAAGTGTGCGAAACTAAAAAAAAGTAACAAAATCAAATATCTCGGTATGATTAACGACACAAATCTTAAATGAAAGGACCAAATCTGTTGTTGTTAAAAAGATTAGAAAATTAACATACATATTTATATTATTATATAGAATATGTTTGTCAATAAAAAACTTATATTTCATATATTACGCGCACTAATTCAATCCACTTTAAAATATGCCGTTATTAGTTGTAGGTCAGCATATAATACTGGCCTGAACCCAGTAAATACTCTACAAAAACTGATCGTTAAAATTATACTAAAAAAACGTAGTGATTTCTGCATAAAATTACTATTTGAAGAATTTAAAGTATCAATTTTAGTGACATTTAAAAAAAAAACAATACTTCAAATGCAAAAAGAAAAACAAAAATAGCAATTCATCTCAGAAAATCGCAAAAGATTTTAATCCGTATTTTCACTATGTAAAACCAACACTTCATTTGCTCAACATCATTACACACATCAAGGAATAAAAAAATTCAATAAACTACCTGAATACATCAGAAAAACAAAACATACTAACGAACTCTCAAATGCAATTAAAAAACGCTACAAAATAAGCTTAAAAAATAAACAAGTAGCGATCGCTCACCGCGGCAACATAGCTGCGACGAAATTGCTCCGTGTGATAAAGGCTTAAGGTTTAGATTTACTTGATGTTCTTATATGAATGGCATACTAAACCGAACATTACATAAATCATTTTGAATCCCTTCCAAATCAACAAATAAATATATTTGAAACTTTATAATTAATTCTATTCATTCCTATTTCCAGAAAAAAAATAATATTTCAAGCAGATACTTAAATTTTCGTGATTACAAATATACTTAATTTTAACTCTGTTCGTGGAATGATGGGACTTCATGGCGTTAAACGAAATTATGCATTTACTGTAAAACCAACTCCATAATGTTGAAATATAAATTATATCCATGAATTAGGACACAGCCATGAATATCATAACAGATACGATCTCGTACTATGAAACTTAACTTAAATTTTAACTTGTAAATTATGTTGTTAATTTTTTAAAGAGGGTTTAAATGAATTAAAAAACGATTTATTGGATTAAACGTCTTTCAACGTGAAATTTATGTAGGGAAGCCGGAAATATCAAAAAAAAACAATGACTGGTGATGGTTTTTTTTTTTATATTCTCGAGAAAATACCTTAAACGGAAAATAGTGGAGGATTTTTTTTTATCTAAATGGTGAAAAACAAATTATCAAATAATTTAATATAGTATAATACATTTTTTAAATTATTTGTAAATCCAACACACAAACTAATATTATAACGCTTCCAGTAAAAGGGTGAACTTAACTGCCGCTAAACACTATCAAAGACTTTATGAAATATACTGTAAAAAAATACAAATTATTATCAGATTATATTTAGACTTTGATGTCAGAAAAGTTTTATTTATATTACGAATATTTACAGAATCAAAACGAAAAAAAAAGTCATTCACTTTCATCATTGCTATTTGATGATATAGACTGGCAATCGCAAATAGCGAAAAATACTGGAGATATAAAGTCGTCAAAATGTTAATATTTGCGGCTGGCCGATAAGCGTGTGATGTCAAAGTAAATATAGTGGCTGGTGCGGCAGTACTGCTGCAATTTTATTTATGTATTCATTCATTAACGCCCCAAAGGGCTTTTACATATTTTAACATTAAAATGATTATGTGTACAGAACTTTAAAAATAATAACATGATGCATAGTTGGTATATAAGTGTAACATATTTATAATATATATGAAGGTATAATAATGTATAAGTGCATGCCACAGAGAAGTTACAAAGGGAAAGGTTTTTAATTTGTAGATACTACTTTTTTAATTTTAATAAAAATAGTGCATAATATAATACTCTTATAATATGAGTGCATGATCATTGTGATGAAAAAAATGAAATTGCATAATACATAATATAGTATATGATACATAGAAAGAAAAAAAAGAGGAACAAGTTTTTGGATTGTAGATGAGTACAAAGATAATATATATAAAAAAATAATAATTAAACAATAGCTCTTATGCGATGCTCTTATAATTGTTGCAACATAAAAATATCGTTCAGGTATCTTTTAAACATGGGTGTTAAATATATCTATAGCAGAGGTGAATTTATTTCCAAGTATATGTAGACGAGAAATGGGTGCATGCATTTGGTAGTTTGTCCCAGAATTATTGTTACAGAATAACATATTTTGCCGAGTTTGTCGATGAGGTACTTTAAAATTGATTAGTTGCAGGAGTTCACAACAGTCTAATACACAATAAATAATTTTAAATAAAAAGTTAAGTCTGTTATTTTTCTTCTGTTTTCTAAAGTATGTATTTTGAGTGTATTTAACAAGAATGTATAGTTTATGTGTTGTATTGGTATGTGTAGTTTGAAGTTAATAAAACGTAAAAATTTGCGCTGCACGCGTTCAATATTTTGTTATATGAATGATATAGTATGGGGACCACACTATTGAATTGTATTCGAATTATTGAATTGAGTCTCGTGTGACGTCATGAGACACGATTGTACACCTTTTACCCAAGTTCACTTTGAAAGCTCATAACGTCGTCATTTTTGGAGATATCAAAAACTAATTTTACTGCCGTTATTAACTCTTTAAATATGATACATTTCATTTCATCAAAATATTTTTAAAAAATTAGGAGACAACCCCATTTAGAATAACTTTCTCAACAAAATCAATAAATTTCCGGCTTTAGGGAATTTATAATATTAGGTCGTGGAATATTTCCGGATCCACATCACTAGTCTCGCCTAAGATATCGATACATACAAATTTTTCATTTAATTTGATTAAAGAAACAGTTTTTAATAATCTGTAGTTATATGTACTTAGATACAGTGTGAGAATAGAAGCGATTATCGGCGATGAACTTTTATGAGGGTTTTTCCGTATTTGCTAAGTGATGAAGGTAACAATAGAAAGCTTATCACTAGCACTGGTTTTTACGAATTATGCTGTTTATTATAATATTTTTATAAAACCCTAATATTTTCAGCTAAATCCTTCTTCCCGGTAATACAAGGAATTTCAATCAATATTTGGCTAAGACATTTTAATTAAAAACTTTGTCACTCCAGTCTTACCCAGAAATTTGATCTTTATTTAATGGAATGAAGCAGTAAATCGATATATTTCATCTAACTTGCAAATCGAAATGCGAAATATCTTAAGGCGTTTAAGACTTTGTAGAAAATCATTTAAATAAAATCAAACATGAAATCTCAAAATAAGCCTAAAATCTTTCCTTATGTCTCAATAACGACGAGGTCTGCCGTCATAAAATTTAAAGGTTTTTTTTGTCTAGAATACGCAACAGCAACCAGATCGTAATGTCATTTATATCGTGAGCTAAGGAAATAAAAAAATATCCATTAAACGATTTTAAAAAAACATACAACTAGACGAAATGGAAAATCATCATAAAAATATCTAGCCATTAAACAACGATAAGAGTGTATATTCCTACCTATATTTGAAACAGCGCGGTGGTCCAGAGTTGTGATACTTCTCAGCCTTTATCCAATCACTAAATAAATAAAATAGAAACTCAAAGCAAAAAAAAACACGTTCGCACCCTGAAACCGATTTTACTAACCATCGACCATTCATTGATAAGTTTGTCTTTTATGCACACACACACATATATATATATATTTTTTTTATTTTTTTTTTACAGGAAGGGGAAGGTGAGAAAAAATATATACATACATACATGCAAATTTATCAAAAATGAACACTTGGTATGATAAACAAAAAATAATTATTATATACAATAGTACTTACCCATTGCCTATAATAATATACAAGGTGTAACAGCACGTACCCGACATACTTTAACCCGTTCTTAGCTTATTTGGAGTAAAACATGCAGACGGAATTGGATAGTATTGGGATCGATTCTATTTATTATCTATAAAGATGATATCGCCAACCTTCCCATTAACGAAGATTTGAGGGCCCTATGGATCAGTCCCCCGGCCACCGTCCTCCCCCGCCGCTCCCCCTTTTAAGAGGATTCTGTGTTATTTACCTTTTTTACACATTTAGTTATCTACATTGTTGCGGGCTGTGTACGCATTTGCGCACCGGTGCGTGAAAAAAAAACTTATTCTATAAGTGACTTTCGGAAAGTACTAACCGGCTAGCCTAGCTAAGCAATTTACGTGTGCATTTCTTTCATTTATGGATATGATTGTCTGAAAAGAGGATTTTTAAGTTTAGCTCTGAAGTTTAGATTTGAAAATATATTTAACTAATTTCGTCGTAGTAACAAAGTAGATATTAGTTCAGATTTAGTTATTATACATATTATTATTTAAGTTTAAGTGCATTTTCTTAGTTCGAATCGCTTTGTCTAATAAGCTATTGCCCTAAACTCGTGTAAGTTCCTTGCCCAGTACCAGAGAACCTGCATGAACCTGATAGTACACGGGGAGGGAACTCTAATAACTTAATGTCCGAGATCACTCGAACGAAACCGCAATTACCTCGGACACTTGCACACTATCCATAAAACCTCACATTTCAATTTATAAAAAGTATTTAGTACTACTACTAGATCTTCTGGTGCCATCAATATTCTAATAAATTTAATATCAATAGAACAGGAGGATAAAATAGAAACTGTAAAAAGCATATCTTTTCTAAGCTCAAATTGTCTAATAAAATTGTGTTCATCTGAAGCGACCTGCAAGGTAAGTATGTTTTTCTGTATCTGTTTGTACATAATTAGATGGAGAATATGAAATAATATTTGTACAGCGCCCTTGAGGTGATTGTTCACGATATTTGCGGAGCTCAAAGTGATGCGGCAACTGCTGCTTACACTGTTCTATTCTATGGTTTATTTTAAATGGAATAGAAAAACAGTTGGAGTCAATTCAACATCTATTCTATTGAGCATTCTATTGCATAGATAAACCTGTTCTCACTGATCTATTTTATAGATCTATGAAATAGATGAAGTGGGAGCGTAGCTTCAAGAGAGTGAAAATAAAACGTTCATGTAAAAATGATAGTCTGTCTCATTTGGACTATACTTTTTTACAATTTTTGTAAAGTTTAGGCGTGATTTGTCAGTTTCATGATAAATCAACACACATAAATCGACACAATTTTTAAGTCGTTAAAAATATGAAGAAAAAAAAAAAACTAGCCCTAATATCTAATCTAATCTAACCTAACCTAATTAATCTTTTTTATAAATTAAAAAAATATAATAATAATTAGGTAAGGTTAGATCAAAATTAGTAAGATCATAAGATTAATTAAGTTAGGTTAGAATAAATTTTTTTTTATTGAAAAACCTTCGTAACTTTTTTCCACTTATTTATTTTCGACCGGACCTGTTTCACCCTATCACGGGCATGGTCAGACTGGCACAATTAAAACTAAATCTATGGTATATATAGCATCGATGTCAGGAGTAAGCCACCCTGTTTTCTATGACCGCTCCGGTCGAAAATAAATAAGTGGAAAAAAGTTACAAAGATTTGTTTATAAAAGAATATATATTTTAATATGGAATTCTACCATGGACAGTTTAAAAATTAGAAATAAGTTAGATTAGATTAGGTTTTCGGGCTAGTTTTTTTTTGTTTTCCCACCTTTAATAACTTTATATCACTTTTAAAAAGTGTGCCAATTCATACGTATGTTGAATTATACACTCACTGATTTGTCACTTAAGTCCTTTTGACTTGGAGCAGTCACTATTTTATTGTTAGGTCTTATTAAGTCAGTAAACTAGGCATGTATTCTTAGCACCTCAATGGAGCAAAGATCATATCAAATTTTGTCATATTTTTATGCTTTAATTTAATTTGAAAAAAAAAACATCCAGCTCTGTAAATCTAATTTTGTACTTTATATAACATTCAAGTGCCGGAAAAGTTCATAAAATATTATAAATTCGGTGAAACCTGCGAACACATTATATTTTCATTCCGTATAACTTACTTGTTTCCTTTACTGTGTGTATACATGATTTGTTTGCCTGTGGTGTAGTGAACCATGTTAATGTTGAGCATAACTAGGATCAGTTTAGGATTCCTGATATTGCTATGAATTTCTAAAGAACACCACACATACATATTATGTATTACAACAAAAAAGATCTAACACGACACCCCGGTGTCCTCTCCTATCAAAGGTTGGCGGCTAACATACACTATCCACACAGCATTCCCAAACATGAAATGCCTCCTGTGTGCCACAGCCATACCACATGATTATTTTGACATTTTAATTCGCATTTATTGTGAAGGAACAGCGTACCTTGGTTGGGGTCTGAGTTTTATTGCCTCACTGGTCTCGAAGCAATTAAAAATGGATGCATTTCAAAACATCAACGACATTATCAGGTTTCACTGTATTCATGCTATTTCACGTCGATTGTTTTAACCTTTTCCCCACAAAACTGTTCAATATTAACAATCGCATCTGTGACACTTGACCGATTGTCGAAAATTGTATTTCAAAGAATATAGATATAATGTAAAAGCAAACAGGTAGTAACTCTCTTCTAACCGTTCTTTCTGTTACATGCAACATTTACTAGCAAGAGGGAGAGGTTACAACGGAACTCTCAGAGGTAGGTATTTTAAACAGCTGTATCACTGTCCCAACCGTTCTTTTACTAGAAAGAGGGAGAGGTTACAACGGAACTCTCAGAGGTAGGTATTTTAAACAGCTGTATCACTGTCCCAACCGTTCTTTTACTAGAAAGAGGGAGAGATTACAGCAGAGTTCCGGTCGGCAGAACCATACTGAGTTAGCAGTATTGAGACAGCTGTACAGAAAAGGTTAAACACATTTAAAAAGTATATTATTTATCAACATTGTTACGAGTCAGCTGATTGGGAAAATGACTGTAAGATGCAAACTGACTATTGTCTTTGTCATGCTCGGCCTCGATGGTGAACGTTGAAAAGGGTTCAGACTTTGAAGTGTTCTGGTTCTCGACGTCAGCGTGAGTCACAGTGGACGGGTCAGTTTTTATTCCCACAAGGTCCACGGCTGAGTCCTGAACGTACACCGGGTCCATCAGGTTGACAAACTTCTTGTGGCGGGGCTTGTCGCCAGGGGTCTTCAGAATCGTAGGAGAGTAATGGGAGAGAGGTTGCTGGGGGGTGGAGTGTAAGGGGAAGGTGGGAGACTCGTTGGGACTGAAGTCCTCGCTAACGATCGAGGGCGATGAGGACATTGTCTGAAATACATAATAATATTCATTGTCAGCATTGAATTGGATAAAACAACATTAAGATTTTTAATCAAAAACTCAAGCAACTTCCAAACCAGGATGGAATGAATTGTTCGTGATTATTTGGCCAAAAACAACACCATAATCATGCCTCAACCACCGTATTCACCAGATTTGGCTCCCTGCGACTTTTTCCTATTCCCCAAACTGAAGAGACCAATGAAAGGAAAGAGTTTTGCCACAATTGATGAGATAAAGTTAGAATCGAAGAATGTGTTGATAGCCATACCGAAGCGCATTCCAGAAGTGCTTCGAGGATTGGAAGAAGCGCTGGCATAAGTGCATTATATCTGAGAGGGATTACTTTGAAGGGGAGAAAATGGATATTGACGAAAAAATTCGAAATTCACCTTTTCTTTTGAACGAACCTAGTATGAATGTACGTAATAGTAAAAAAAACTATATTTTGCTGTAGTTTTGAAAAATCAATTTATGCAGTTTAGTACATAAATACTTACCTTGATCAGTTCAACTTTGACATGTATCATCTGGAAATCCACCACCATGAGGCAGCGGAGGACCAGCAAGGCCGTGGAGGCCAGCCACAAGCTGGTGAACACCCATCCGGAGATGATGCTCCCCATTGTATAAACGTCAATGGTGTAAATCATCCTTGCATCTTCCACACTGAAAATAATCATCAAATATTACTTCTGTGTATATCAAAATAAATACTAGGGATATTGGCGCAACCCGAATTTGAACTCGGCGTCTTCCTCCAATATGTCTGCTCAAACTATTGAGCTATTGCCTCAACCTCAATATCCACCATGTTTCCCCTGATACAATGGTGTTTGTTACATATAATTGTTTACATTGTATTAA
>JAHDVE020006990.1:0-11370 GCA_022606495.2 Halesus radiatus | reverse complement strand
AATTAACAATGTGATGACATGAGGTATATAATTGAATATTAACGTACAAGTAAATATATAAAATACAACTAACTAACCATCACGCCGTTTCCCCGCAGGGGTAGACAGAGAGGACGGACCGCCAAACAACTCAATCTTGGCATACACTTCTTGCTTCATTCACATTCATACAACGTCTCATACATTCTCTTCTGTTATTCCGACTTCTGACATGGCCCGCTCAAGTGTTTGATTCACTTGATCGTGCCATGTCTTCCTCGGACGTCCCCGGCTTCTTCTTCCATTCACATTCGCGTCATATATTCTCCTTACACTCCTCTTTTCGTTCATTCGCTCTACATGCCCAAACCATATAAGGGTCCCTTTCTTGATCTTGCTCACTACGCTTACATCAGCCTTGAATTCTTTACGAATCTCAACATTTTTCATACGATCATACATGGTTTTACCACACATTCGTCTCAGAGATCTCATTTCTACAGCATTCAGTCTACTTTCGTCCTTCCTCTGCCAGTTCCATGCCTCACTACCATACATCAGGGTTGGTATCAGCAATCCATTGTGGACTGCTAACTTCGCTTCTTTGGACAACTTTTTGTTTGCGCCAACTGCGTTCAGTCCTCCGTTAATGGAGTTTCCTGCATTCATCCTTCTTTCAATATCCCTATCAGTCTTTCCATCTCTCGTAAACATACTTCCCAAATGTACAAACTCATCGACCTGCTCCAAGTATTCGTCATTCACAACTATATTGCACACTGTTATCGTACTCTTTCTTTCAAACACCATGACTGTTAAGGAGAAGAGAAAAATAATGTAGTGTACATGTAAAAATAATACAAGTAATAAAAAATAATAAGTACAATTGTGAGGTATTTGTAGAAATATGAACAATTAATAATTTCGTCATGTAGATAGGTAAATGCATAAGAATTTCTTATGGAAGATAGAAAAGCAGAGTATTTGTAAAGCAATTTTTAACCAATTGAAAAAGGGAACTATGTGGTCTGATTGGAATACATTCCTTATTATCAACGTAAGAAGTTACAAACAAAAAGGAAGGCGGCATCTTTTTAGAGCCGCTCTGCTACCAATATAGCCAACTGGTTACTACATTTACGGCCGTTCTTCCCAACTTTTCGAATGATCAACCTGAGGCACCAATCAGATAAGTGCTTTGTTGAGCATTCGCTCTGTTTGCCTGTTTCCAAGAATTTTTATCCTAAATTATGTATAGAGGTGCCCGCCCACTTGTGTAGACTATAAAATAGTGCCCGCCCACTTTCATAGAAAATTTAGACATTTCTCTTAGGTGAAAAACAAAAGAAAACGTAGCTCATAAGTAAAAAAAAAGGTTAGGCTCTCTTCAGTTTTATTTAAAACATACAAAAAACATGTTTTGACATTCGAAAAAGGAAATAAATCGTTGTCATTGAATATTTGAATCGCGATAAACAGATCGGGAATGAATAATGACGTTTAACATTTCACTGACATTTGTTCACCCTGTTGACACTTTTTATAACTAGTTCGCTGTTGAGGGGAACTTAATCCACAAAAATCGATATCCTAAATTGATCGTAAAGTTGATCGAGAATGTCGTTAGGAAGACCGTATTTGTGCATTTGAATAGTGTTGAGGTAAAATTTCGGCTCAACAGTTGCTCAGTAGGGTTGGGAAGAACGTCTGTTAACACGTAATACCCGAAGGTTCAAAATAAAACACATTCGGCGATGGTGGGTCCAGATTGACCCGGCTGAAATGATGAAATTAAAAGGCTTTTTTATGCATTTTTCGTTCATATATATTTTTTTTTTATATGAATGTTCTTCTGGCCAAGAGTCCTCAACTGCTCCCAAACCGCTCGAGTCAGTGAGACTATGACATTACCAATTGGGAATGTTGGGGAGGTTGAAGGTATTGTGAGGGAAGGGTATGTACAGGAAAGGTTGGGAATACCTGGCTATTCAGATCTGGTCACCAAACACGGCTAAAAGCCATTTCAAGCAACGTTTCAATTCTGAATGGTGGTCTTTCACCAGGGCGATACTGGGAGTATCTTCCACTCTGATATCCTTACTTTTATATAATATTATGTAATTCCTCATAAACTCATAACATATCCCTTGTGTTTCTTGTATGAAGATGGAAGTTTTAGAAATTAGTATTCCGTAAATGTTGCGGTTCGTCGATATACAGTAGCGCGGGTATCCCACGCGACAGCAAAAGGACGACTGACTCAATTGTGTCTCGAGACAGCCGCGTCCGTCAGTCCGGGAGGGGGGTAAAGACTCGTCCCAGGAAGTCAGTGGAAGCGAACATTTTTTATTATTTTTGATTGTATATTTATTAACATTTTCGGAAATCGACGGTGTGCATTTACAAGTATATCATGTATTATTTAAAATACCAGAAATAAAATCACTTATTTAATTCTCCCTTGTTGCTGTACCTCTAATAGAAAGATGTGTAAAAATAAAATAAATTAAATTTATAGCCATATTACATGATGATTGCTTATGCAAATATTAGAAAATATTATATAATGGCGTTCTTATTTGAGTATTTAATTTACTGACACATTAATTTGTCACAATTAAAAACATTGAATGACATACATTTTAGTTAAAAATACTAAAACTTTTATTTTTCAACAAAACAAATTTAAATGAACAATTTTCATTAAAAAATTAAAGGAATCCGGAATTTGACAAGTCGATCTGCAACGGATTCACTCAGATTTCCTACACTAACTGCATTATCACTTCCATTTTCACTTTCAGATATTTTCTCTAGTAATATGTCTTCCGGATCACTTTCAAATTCTGGATTCAATGATTCGAATTCCAAGTCGCCATCATCACTGATCTCACTGTTAAGTAGCTTTTCAATCTCATTAACAGCTAAATAATTTTGCCTTGCCATTGCGTTAGTACGGTACGAAATAAAAAAAAAATAAAACAAAGTTATAAAAATATAATCACGATACTAGAAATGCGCCCGAATGGTTCACAACATCTGCGTGTTAAGGACTGCGAGAGACAAAGACGGAAAGATAGAGCGAGAGATATACTGTTTCGTCAGCTGCTCAAATTCAACTGAGACGAGATGGAGATTTTGCGTGTTTTTATAGACAATTATTCTAATAACTTATTTAAAATGTGTCCGATTTTAATCATTTTTGAGTCGAGATGTGGGTAAATATTTGATAAAAGAATAGACAAGAGGAAATTAGCCTAAACGAAATATTTGCGGCAAAATCTTTTATTTAAAAAACACTGGGTCAAATCAGACCCATCACCGGAGTCGAGGTGTTAATCATAATTATTTGTATATTTCTAACAAAACTCTCTTATATTTTAAAATCACCATGATTTTCTTGTAGTCTTTTTAGTACGGCAATGCTTTTGTAAAGCGAAACAGCTGCCATGCGTAAAATAAATCTTTCAGTATTACGCAAGACTGCAGCCCAATAGGACACGAGGAAGCCTGAATACGAGAAGTTTAAACCCCATGATGAATATAATGCGATAAAATTCCAATGCCTGGGCGTGATGACTGTCTTCCGCCTGGGTTCATTATGCCGTGAGCCGTGAGAATATAGCTGATAGGTGTACTGTATACCGACACCGTAATCTTCCCAGGGCGTTAGAAGTGGGTACGAAGTGCTAAACGCACATCATTCGATAAATACTACGAATAAAGCATTCCAAACTAGCGATGGGTCGTTCATGAATGAGCAGTTCATTTGTGCCGGCTCATTTTGATGAGCCGTGAGAGTACGACTCCTGGTAAACCGTACCACGAGTCAATTGAACTGTGACTTTTTTGAGAAATCTTGGAACCACTTAAGAAAGATTGTTTATTCATTTAAAAGATAAACATATCTCAGCAACAGTATTCTTACGCATATTTATGATAGCGCATCTTTAAATAAGATTATTTGTTCTAATTTGTTTATATAAAATCATCGTATACGTGTCTAATTTTTACAAGGAAAAAATATGCACACGACCGTGGGACTTGCAAATAATATTTGGCACATTTGTGTGTAGAGATAAGTTTTACAATATTTATGAATTATGGAAAAAAAAACTATTTTCGCAATTATTTTAACGATTATTACCGTATTGCACAGTACATGAACGGCGCCTGACAGCCTGGCATCTGGACGTTTTGTACCTACACCTATAAGCTGGGAGCTAGGAGATGTAGCTGCTGGGAGTCGGATCTTAAATGAGTCATTGTTCAATTGAGTCCTACTTTTGAGTCGTACAAAAATATTAAGCTGGTACCGTAACTTCCACTCTTAACAAAATGAGTATGACCTATCACTATTTCAAATGGGATTACATCCTGGTTCAACCAATCCAATACAATAAAATTGAGTTCAATCATAAAATTGAAAATGAAATTGAAATACATCCATATTGGAGTTGCCACAGCAACGAGATTAAAGATAAGGAATTCCAGTCCACTTTTAAACGTTCTGACTATATTTTTTTATAATGTGAGTTTTCATAGTTAAAATAATTTTTAAAAGGTTCATTTTTTCAAAGCCCGCCAAAGCGCTCCAAATCCATGGCTAGTCGGTTAAGGTTAGAATGTCAAGTGTTAAAATAAGGATGAGCTTACTGTACATAATGTTATATACCATTCATAGAAAACCATAACTAAACGCAAGTAATAAAATGATGTACCTTTTTAGAAACTTCAACTCAAAGAATAATAATTATAATATTCCTTGACAGGGAACAGGGAACAGGGACAGTTTTGCCAGGGAACAATCTTATTTCTTTCATTACTAATAGTTTTTTTTGTATTGAACAACAAGCATAGTGCTTAAAGTCACCCAAATTAAGTTTTAATTTCACCAAAACCAAGAATACACATATTTAAAATACACAACAAAATCGCCAAATAGAAATTTCTATACAAATCCAAAACCAGCTATACGCGCGGCCGAGACCCGTGACGTAAGATGTTCCGAAGGCAATGCGGTCAACATAACAAGGTGTTTTGAGTTTTTATTCACTTTTAAACAACGATTTATAAATTCTATGTACGAGTATAATTATATTAAGACGTGTGTATTCTGCATCGGCCTTTGACGATCTACGAGTACATAATATTTTTTAAGTTGTAAAATTACTCACGGCAGTTCCTTATTTCGGGATCTTCAGCACAAATTTAATCATTTTCTTTGGTAGTTAAAAAAGCATTTTAATATTTTCTATCAACTTGTAAGCCAATACGTCTGGGCAAAATGTACATGATAAATGTGTGTAGTTAGCTTGGAGAAGTATAGAAGATACGATGTATGGATTTCCCTTTCTCACGGTTAGACTATCTACAGTTTAATTTTCACGCTGCATGGATTTTCTGTATCCGATTTCCACGCCTGAAGCTAGTATAAACATATTTACGAATAATCCACAATAAAAATGTACAACAGGTATAATACGTGACTTAATAGATTAAAGACAAGTACTAATGTAGTTCAAAATCAAAGTAAGAGCAGGCAATCCATGTTTATTATGTCAACAGAGGTAATGATTAGGTTTCAGTACTCAGGGAACCAAGTTAATTGATTTTTTCTGAGAAATAACCGCCCAACCGCTCATCGCTTAATCTTCCATGGAAAATTTGCAAGCTGTTTCGCAAAAGTCGAGCAATTAATTCAATTCGACACCAAAATATAAAAGCATTTGTTAATATTGAGACATTACTGCGCAAGGTTTTTGAAATTCTTTTCGAACTATTTCTACAAACCTTTCGAAAATAATTCATTATTCAATAAAAGCCAATAATATAATAAATGAAACATGCGCAAAATATTTCAATTGCAATAATAATTTATAATTAAGGAAATGAAACCGGTAACTAACAAGTCCTCTCGAAAATAATTAATTATTAAATAATGCAAGGTGGCGAAAAATGACCTTTATGGTATAAATTTGTTTTATTTCAATAAAAAAAATCATTTTGCAATCAGAACAGGGAATTTAATACGGAACGATACACAACTGAACAACGAACAAAAACCAACGAATTTTATTATTTATAACTAGCTGATGTGTACCCGGCCTTGCTTGGATTTTTTTTGGAATAAAGCTAGAATTGTGAATTATTGCTTGTAATAAGTGATTTGACAGCGAAAGTAATGCCTTGTGACCACTATTACTATCTCTAAATATAGAAACAATTTGAAAATTTTATTTCATTCCAAACATTTATTTTTTCAAAATATATGATATCTAAATAATAAAGTTCTTAAGTAGATACCTACTAGTGTTTTCCATTTTGGAAATATTCTACCCAAACAAACCTTCTTCGTTTGAATATGTAATCTGTGGCTAACCAGAGTGATATATCTACCGGGTAACCTCAATACAACATGGCGGGATCAATGTTTTTCATACTAATTTTAAAACGTTATAGCAACATTTTTTATATATTGGATTTCATCCAAACTTCTCTATAAACCTTTCCGATGCTAATAAGAACAAACTGTGCTGTTTTCAACAAAATTGGTGGAGTAATTTTCGAGAAAATCGAGGAATGACAGACAGACAAACATTCATTTTTTATATATAGAGATTTGAGCGCATTATTTCGTGCAGCAGCGGCTTCAATTGGCATTCGCGTTCACCGAATTTGACAACCTTCGACTGTTTTCTCTGGGCCCATTTAAAGGAACGAGTATGTCAACAAGCCAGCGACCACCCCCCCAACTGAAAATCAATATTCGCAATGAAATCCGTGCTAAAACACCTGCAATTCTGCGAAAGGTTATGGGAAATTAGCTGGAAAGAGCGGTACGTGCAAAGCAGGAAATGACCACCATTTGCGAGACGTAATCTTTCACGTTTAGATCAATAAAATCCCAGATTTGTATACTGTACTTGTAAATAAAATAATTATAATTTACTCTGAAATAAAAGTAATAACAAACTCAAACCATAAAAGTCATTTTGCGCCACCCTGTAGTAGGTCATTTAAAAACTTAAACACACGCATAAGCCGATTAATTAATATAATAAATTTATAAGTAATTATATTATCGATTTACGTGAATGTGATTGGGTCAGGAATAGTTCCCCATTACGAAAATTCATATTAATTTATTTATTTCCGTCCAAATTGGGCTTTACACATTTAACTTGTTTTTATCAGTGCAGTACGCACATGCTATATCGTAATGCGGCAGTGTAAATATAATTTTAAATAAAATCTTCATATGTAATTCATTACTACTATACACTAAATTTTAAAAAAAATGCATATCATACTTTAATCTTTTATTCTTTAAACTTTCATACTTTATATTTTAAACTTGTACATCTCAATTGTAATTCATTATTACTCCACACTAATTTAAAAAATACATATCATACTTTAGTCCCTTATGCTTTAAACTTTTATTTTTCATACTTTTACATCTCATGTGTAATTCATTACATATGAGATGCAGTAAATTAAAAAAATGAATATCATACTATAAAATTTTATACTTCAAACTTCTATACTTTATACTTAAACTTTTAAATCTCATATGTAATTCATTAATACTGTACACTAAATTTAAAAAAAATGCATATCATACTTTAAACTTATATACTTTAAACTTTAAACTTTTACATCTCATTTGTAATTCATCATTACTCTACCCTAATTGAAAAAAAATGCATATCATACTTTAGTATTTTATACTTTAAACTTTTAAATCTCATGAATTCATTATTTCCCCACAGTAAATTAAAAAATGCATATCATACTTTAAACTTTTATATCTCGTATGTAAATCATTATTACACTACAATAATTTAAAAAAAGAAGCAATATACTTTAAAAACACAAAAAAAAAACAAACAATATATTTTTTTTAAATTTACCGTTTGGATTATTTTATATTATTTCATGGATATGTATATCAATATCAACTAAACTTATCAATTTGAGTGTCCTAAAACGGGATTTGTTCCTAGTTGGACAGTCAAAGCCTTCTTAAATATTTTTTATAAAATAACATGTGTTCCAAATAAATATAATTAATAAACGATATATATTATGAATGTAAAGATATATATTATGAATGTAAAGATATATATTATGTATGTAAAGATATATATTATGAATGTAAAGATATATATTATGAATGTAAAGATATATATTATGTATGTAAAGAATGGGATGAAAAGGTTATAAATAATCAGAATCAAAAGAAGGTAGCATTTAATAGAGATATTTTAATGATAAATTTAACGGTTAACCGTAAAAATTCATAGAACAATTTTTGACAATACCTTCGTAGTTAGTAAGTTAAGATAAAATAAGTTTGAAGCAGAGCTAGGTAATGTATTCAATCAGACTAGTTGTTTTACTTGTCGAAATAAATTTAACTAAGGTGTGTATATCTCGTTATAGATGTGTTAAATACGAGTATGTCGACAATATACGAGTATGTGTCAGTATTACCTAAATTCTGTGTACGGCGAACGGGAGTATGCAATACAGTGTTGGAGTTGTCGCAATAATATGTTGAATTAAATGCATCTTCACCTAAACGTTATTAAACTAGGAATTTAACCAAAGGTTAAGTTACCACAAAAATAGGTTCACGAATAGAAAAGGTTGAATTAAACGTTATGATAATATTAACAAATCTTGAACATGAAGTATGATATCGGTGTAAATGGCGTAAATTGAACTGGTCTCATTAGCTAAGTTGGTTAAGCGGTTACCCCGGATAGACAGAGGTCCTGGGTTCGAGTCCCAGATGCGACTGAAATCTTTTTAGTTTCTGTTGTTTTTTCGGTTTCGTGGTTCATTTGGGATGTGTTAATATTTTCTTCTTCAATGATTAAAATATTACAACGAGGTTTACAAACTTCAATAAGTTATAAAAAATAAAATTGAATATTATCAAGTTAGTTTACACTTTAGCCGAGGTGGATCAATATTCGAGTTGGGAATAGCAAATAGAAACGTTTATTTATAAAGTGGTCGATATTGAGTGCTCGTAAAAATAACGTATAAATTTAGAACTATTATTTCCTACAGGCATAATATTGATTTTCCTTTTCAAGTGTAATTTATTCAAAAGTCAAGGCCTAATAGTAACCAGTCTGGATAATTGTTTTAACAAAATATTGGGTACTACAATTCGAACGTTACGTGCCATAATACGATTTGAATCTCAAAGTTGGGTTAATGTTACCAATTGCGGTTACTTTTAGGACTGGGTTACATTAATTTAAAATCAAATGCAAGCAGGGCTTTGAAGGAAGCTAATTTTGGGGACCCCCCCCCCCCACCACCTCATCACCGATATCTAAATAACTCCAGCTCTCCTTAAGAGGAACGGCTGCGCGGCCTGTTTCATACAAAACTTCATTTTGCTTTGGGGTCAAAATACCCACCCAAACAGAATGAAGTATTTTAAAATTATTATTTTTGTTTGTGAAATAGTAATTCTTATTGTGGTGCCCCTCCTATAGCGGGTTAGCTACCACCAGTGCACTTTTCATCCCGCAGACAGCTGCAGCAGTCCGAAGTCTCGCAGTCACCAATCTCCTTCCATCACATAAAGAAGAATGTCCCAGGAGGGCGGTGTGTATTTGTATACAATCCACTTTCATTCTAAGTTTGATTACATTTTGCACACATGGACTTCGAAACAAGAGGGAGGTCACTGTCAACATGATATTTAGAAAAACAATATCCCCCCATCACCATTTCCCACTCCTTAAAGCAGAATTTTGGTACTTCTAGATGAAATTTTGCACGTTTGACGATCAAAATAAGAGGAAAATTACTGGGTAGAGGTAACACAACCATTCATAACCCCGGGCAACGCCGAGTGCTTCAGCTAGTATTTCATAAAAAAAATATCAGTGGGGTCAAAAGTTTGTGCTCCAGTTCCATGTAAGCTAAGCCGAACCATATCGAAGTTTGGGTGACGGATAAATCAACACACGGAATATCTTGTATAAATAGAGTATTAATCGAAAACTTTTTAAAAGTGATATAGTCATTAAAAGTATGGAAAAAAACTATCCCGAGAACCTAATCTAACCTAAATTAAATCATTTAAAAAAAAAAATAATAATTAGATTAGGTTCTCGGCTAGTTTTTTTCCGTATTTTAATGAATTCATAATTTTTTTTTAAAAGTGCCGATTCATACGTCCGTGGTTTTATCCGGTCACCGTCAAATCAAATTATATGCATAATAATTAACTTGAGCAAAATAAAAGAAACTCACCTCTAATATTGTCGTTTTGTATTGATTCTTCCAATCTGAAAAAATGAATTGGTCGATATTAGTTTTTATATTTTATTTAATATAAAATAATAATATTTATATGGAAATTTTAACGGATTAAACACGTACTGTACAGAGCCCGCAGATACTTTAATAGTACACAACTGCTGACCCTGTACAAATCGCAAGTGCGCCCCACTCTAGAATTTGGCAGTCACCTCTGGTCGGGAGCCACAAAATATCTAAAAATAAAAAAAACCCTTGACTCTGTGCAGAAACGGGCGGTCCCATTTGATAGATTCGCCGATCTTAATAAACGGATTGCAATCTTTGGAGCACGGACGTCAGGTGGGAATGCTGTCCTTGTTCTACTGGTAATTTAATGGAAGATGCTCTAAGGAACTAGCGTCATTGGTGCCTTCGGCACCGGTGGATAGTCGGGAAACACGCCAAATTTGCGCCCAACATTTGCAAATTATTGACATTTGTCGCATGAGAACGGGTCGCTTCTACGACTCGTTCCTGTGTTCAACAGCTCAGCTGTGTTTCCTCCCTCCTACTGCACGGGTCTCTAGGCCTTAAGGGAAATTGTTTCCCTCAGGGTCTCCTGTGTGGAGTTATAGTTAAAAAATGTCAAAAGAGTGTTACTAAATAAATGGTCTCAAAACAATCGCTGAAACCCCCTTGAAGCACGGATTGCTCAATTGATGTTTACCGTTGCAATACTGTGCCAGGTAATAAATCAGTTTATTTGAATGTTTTTATTATATTTATCAAGTTTTTTATGTGCACCTTTTTATCGTTGTATTTTTTTCTTTTATATAAGACTCAATCGCGCATAATACAGGTTTGCTGTATATAAACATGCCTTACAACTGTTAATGTTTCACAACGTCGCAATAACTATAAACCTATTACCGACCCATTGCGCCGTAACTACCTACTTACATAGAACCTACCTACTCACTCCTTTTATACTTATGTTATTATATTTACTATACACTTATTATACTCCTTTGGACAACCTGCCGTTATAATGTAAGTATAGGGAAAACTGTTATTCATTACGCTGTAACTACATAGTTATATTGTACCTACTTACTT
>JAHDVE020006988.1:0-24946 GCA_022606495.2 Halesus radiatus | reverse complement strand
AAAGAAAAATGGAAATTTTATGAATCCAGTAACTGTCTTGTAATATGCATAGATGACTGGGTTATTTGGATATTTGACGTGGAAAGAAATCTTAACCGACGTCGACTAAAGCCAGCTGATTAGCCATTCTTTGCGAATATTCACCACGTCTGTTTTAAGGTTGCTTAATATAAATTAATTCGGTGTTTTTCCTACTACCCACCCTGTTTAAAAACTCTGTGCACGCCACTGGTGCAATATTACCTGCCACTGTGCACGCCATTGCTCATAAGCAATCCCATATAAAAACTCAGCCGCATAAGGTTTTGAACCGCGACCTCTGGATCCGGAGCCCAGAAACTATCCGTTATTACACGAAACTATAATAATTAGATCTATTTTATTTCAACGGTTTTCTAATGATTTTTGTCTCGGTGAACGGAAAATAGGAATCAAAATAATTCTAATACTCGATTTCATTCAAAATTCCAATCAATAGTTACATTATTTTCCCATGCTACTGTCAGTAAAAACAACACCAACATGGCTCATAGGAAGATGAATGTAAGTTTTAAAAGCACAATGGTCCAATGGCACATTTTTTACCTTAACCAGTGTCTAGAAATAGGTGATACTTCCTGAAAGGAGATGATTCTACATTATATGCTAACGCAATTTTAAGTAAAAAATAAAAATAAACCCTTTACAAGGAAGATAATTACTGAAATTGATATTTCGGGATAGCCATGTATTAATTAGATTTTTATTAAATAAACAAAAAATATCTAACTAACAGATCAAAATTATAAAATGAAAATCGTTTAAAATTGAGTTATCGTGAATTTTTCCTGTGGATGTTTACAAATATACTGTCAAACTCGAATGCGAAACATTACCTAAAAATCATGTACATGGTGCTTGTTTCAAAATCGGCATAAATCTACAAAAATACTGTTTGAATTGGTACACAACCAGTCATGCCAGTAATTTAAACAGTTCATTTGTAAACATATTCCAAGTTGGACACAAGTTTCCTCGCTCGAAATTCTGCTAAACAACGCAGTGAATCACTTCCCTTGTTCCACAATGCATTGGGTCATCCAATAAATTGAAACAATTAATAAATAAATACATAAAAAATTGTGATGGGAATACAATTTTTAGACCGATTTTTCACAAACAAACAACAAATGTCAAAGACCTTGGTGCTGCAGTAATAAGTTTTTAGTTCCAACGAGATAGAAGTCTACATTTTATTGCCAAGCATTACATAATGTGTTTATTCCTAAATGATTGCCATTAAAAAAAACAGTAAACAGTTTTATTTGGGAGTGTAACCTTGATAAGACAATACTCATTTTAAAAGTAAAACAAGAATCTTGAATTGTTATTATTTATTATGGATCATCAGCATCACGCCATGTTGGTGGCCACGTCGAGATGAATTTGTTTTTTTTCTTTCAAACCATGTTCGTTGGGTAGTTCTGTTGTTCAATCAGTGAAGATATTGATAGCAGCAGCTTTTGTTTGTGAATACAATATGAAGTACCGTCTAGTAAAAAAATGTTATAAAAACTGATGAAATGAATAATGCATAAATAAATATTAAAACAGTGGTTTTCGGCTATGTTCCGAACGCCATCTTCCCGAATTATTGCTTAATACTGAATAAATTAATATAATGGCTAAAATATCACCCACATCAAAAGATCGGAAGATTAACACAATCTAACTCTAAACTGTTTTATTTGGAAGAGAGACGGGTAACAGACCTGCGCTTGCGTAGACGGGAAATGTGTTTTTTAATAATGTTATTTTAGTTTTTTATTATTGTGACAGCTGTTTCTGTCTTCAGGACCTTTTTCAAACTGCGGCTAGGCCACGTTGAGATGACTTATTTATATGATTCTATTTACCCCTACCCAATTTTAATTTTTGTTTTTATTTTTATTTAATGGTGTCTAAAATGATTTATTACCGGTGAAAACGATTTGGTAAAAAACCAAATGTGACAATGGATTCTGCATTCTGTGAGGTACTTGTATTTGTAATATGTTTTCCCCGCATTGAACGATCTGTTTTCTTAATTGATTTATAGTGACGTGAAAGCTGTTGACTGGTGGTATATTGTTTAGGTCTTGTGAAAATGCTGAGTAGTGGGGAATAAATAATTTTCATTACTTTATTAATTAATGTAATCTTTATTAAATACGTTCAGATCATTCGTTCATTTATTAATCATTTTAATATAATACATAAATTAATGTTAATTTCCTTAGAAATTAAAGATGGAGGTCAGCTGTGCGTTATTGGTTGATGAACAGGTCTTGCAACGGCATTATAATTATAAAGGGGGTTGTCGGAAGTATTCGAGTTTTTTTTTAACTGATAACCTGACTAATCATGCACTAGGCTAAACTAACCTAACATTACAAGTTTAGATTTTTTGTTTCACTGCTTCAAAAAACCTTAAATAATATCACTGCTTTGTGAGTTTAATAATAGTATTTACATGCCAACGCTCCATAAAGCCATATTGTAAGGTTTGGACCTTCAAGGAAACAACTAAGTTATTTTTATTTTTTAATATTATCTCCACATGGGATGCTGTGTGGAGGCCTTATTGAGGAAAAAAAAAGGAGTAAAATTTTACATGAACATCGCAACCCGCATGCCTAGCAGCACACATAATAATATGTAACTACATATATAATGCATTAACCTTTAAAAAAGCATTTGGCGGGAATCAAACCCGTAACCTCCCGACTAAGGGTCAAATGCGTAGACCGCTACGATACAGAGATTGCCTTACCCTATTCTCGTGTTCCTTTTCTATAAAATTTCATCCCTATATTTTCCAAGATAAAATTCAATTTTTTTTTAATTTTAATAATGGTCTAATAAACATTTTTTTTAAATATACGGAGAGTTAAGAGACGTACCCGACATACTTTAACCAGTAATTCATGACCTTTTCAGAGTAAAAAATGATAATAAAATTTTGATCTCCGGCTCTGGTGACATTTTTTTTTATTAATTTGTTTTTTAATTAATCTAAAAACATTAAAAAAAATCAGTTTGTATTGAACAGTTGGGGTCGAGATTGGGGGTTGGGCCGTATGCACTTTTAATTTCACATGTCACTGTTCACTCAGCCGAGTTACAGCCCAACCCCCCACCTCGCCCTCAACTGTCCAATAAAAACTGATTTTTTAAAAATGTTTTTAGATGAAATAAAAAAAAATTAAATAAATTGTCGTAGTCGGAGATAAAAATTTCATTTACATTTTTTTCCTCCAAATAAGGTAAGTGGGTCACGTATTTTAATACCCCGTATACATATTTTTTTTTTTGTAAGGATAACAAACAATATTGAGTTAGGAATAACCTGACAATATTTTTAAATCTTCTACTGCCATCACATTAAGCGGAAGATGTTGCTTGTGTCGCGATTGAGAAAATAGCCAGCCGAGAAATTGCCTGGGTGAGACTTAGACACAATAATAATAATAATAGTTCTTTATTCCAGAAGGTTTGCAGGGGTGGTGCAATGCAATACGTTCCATAAATGATAATAATACAACCAAAAAATAACAATATGTACGTAAAATGAGTGGAAGAAAAAATGAAAAGAAAAACATAGAAATAGATTACTCAGTAAAATATGGAAAATAAGTTCATTCACTAAGAGAGAAAAAAAATTTAACAAGTTTATGGTGGATATTTGATGGTTTCCCGTCATCAAGGGAGACTCCATCGACATAGCCGTGGCAATAACGATGGTATTCTTGAATTGGCGTACTCTACACCATAGGCCTCCCATGCGGCGGCGGAGAAATGCCCTGAAAGCGTGCACTCGCCCTTTCAGGAACATTTCTGTAGCGCTCCAGTATCTTGGTAGACGGAATAGTTGGCGATATATATTATTGTAGATGACTTTTATCTTTTGCCATTGGGGTGCAGTGTAATGTACCAATAGTTCTGACGTGTACAGAGATGTGCAGAATGTGTTGAACAGTATTCTTTTGACGTTTGCCATGCCATGCCAATGTCATCAGCCGGTCAATCGACCAATCAATCAGGTAAAAAAAATCACCCTACCTATCTATGAATCAGTGGAACCACACGTAATGATATATTCGCTGTTTTATCGCTACAAAAAAATGTATAAAAAAAGGTCGAAAATCAGGAAAAGGTCACCCTAAACCATTTTTACACAATCTTATATAAACATAAGAATAAATTCGCGTAGCTTTTGTATAGAAACATCCTTACAGCATAGAGTCATTGATCGTTTTTCTTAGAATAATAATTCTTATTCATCCTCATCAGTAATTGGTCACTGGCCGATTACTGATTGGATGGCATCTATGTTATAGTACGAGAGGTCAATCCATGACCATGACCCGCTTGCAATATAATATTGTATAACGAATTTATATAATTATTAATCACCGCGTTTTAATCCCTCATATTTTGAGTCACCAGGAATCTGATTATAAATACAGAGGCGTAATGAAAATGTGAAAACGTAATATGATAAGGAAAAAAAATTATTTCATAAATTCAATTATATGATAATTTACTTAAGTTACTTTTTGTGCTTAGTGAATAAAATATATTTAACATGTTTTTAACCTTTCCAGTTGTCAAAAACAAACCACTAATCCAAAATGGCTGATAATGCTAACATATGATAAACATATGTGTACCAACATAAAAAAAATCGATATTCAAATGTACACAGCCCGCGAAAATTCAAAATTCACCTTTTCTTTTGAACACACTTCGTATATATTTTATAAAATTATTGAAAAATATTTTGTGTACACCACTACTTATATTAAACATTAATGTACAGAGAATATTATTTTTATTAATAATTACACCACAAAGTAATTTTACTTTTATTGAAGTTTTTTTTTTGCAAAAATCGCATCGGTTAAAAAACCTAACCACTGGCATTCATTGGTTAGAAAAAACAGATATTTAAAAATGGACATAGTCCTGAAAAAAAAGGCTGGAGGAAAATATTTTTCAATTATTTTAGAGTGAAGCTCATTGTAATATATTTTTTATTCTTTGAAAATAACATTAACAACTCTCAAAATGAAACATGAAACCGAAAAGTCACAAAAAAATATAAATATAACGGTAGCAGCTGGGACTCGAACCCGGGACCTTGCATACTGCTACCCCATTCCATTCCATCATTTTTATCATCATAATTCGATTTCTAAGAACTTTCAATATCGTCTTCAATTATTTCCCATATCTTCCGTGATTAAATAATATATTGCAATGAGGTATATAAGGTTCAATAGGTTATTCCAGACTAATTTTCATATATTTTTTATTTATTTATTGTTTCTTTACGTTGTATCTTTTTGAAAGTTAGAATTTTTAATATTATCCCTAGACTTGTAGAAAAAGTCAACAGATGTCCCATTTAACTAAAAAAATCGGATACTTATATTCGAGACACTATCTAAAGATTACAAATTAATTCGGGTAGAATCTTGTAGTCATAATAAAAAAGCGACAGACAAAAATATATGTGAATTAATTGAAGATAATATTGACAGTTCTTAGAAATTGAAGTATGATACCGATAAAAATGATGGAACTGATTGGGGTGGTAGTGGCTCTGTGGATTAGAGCGCAGGTACCGGATAGACCATGAGGTTCTGTGTTTGAGTCCCAATTGCTACTGTTATCTTTTTTTTCCATGTCACTTCGGTTTCATGTTTCATTTTGAGAGTTGTTAATAATATCTTTAATGATTAAAGAATTTTTTTTTGTTTATTAAAAAATAAGAGCGTGTATTCAATCATACCGCTTCTCTACTACATTGATTATTCTGCAGCATACATCGTGAAATCCCTTCCAACGTCATTAAATCAACAAAGAAAATGACTACGCAGAATCATCAAATAAAACATGACCATTGTTGACTTTGTATCCGTGATGAGATGATTATTAGGTGCATTAAGTCATATTCTCCTTTGTCCGGGCCAAATGTGTTCCTTCAGAGGCTCAGCTGCCGTGGCTGATGTGACCTCCGACCTCCAGAAGCAAGTCAGGAGGTCAGGGAGGTCAAGTCATGGACCTCATCATCGGGTAATATGACTGTAATCGCCTGCAGAGGTCACGAGGACGGGAATGCGGAGCAAGTAATCATAGGCTGGTATTTTGCTGTATTTTAAAGTTCCTACGGAAGAAAAAGCAAAATCATAGAGAATAGATAAATGAGGGATGGGTCATTAACCAACATTAGTACGAAATAACGCCCACAAGTGTCACCTAAACTACTTCAAATGGCATCTACGCACAGCGGCGCCATTTGTTTGTTCCTCTCATCATAGATCCATGATCTGATGTTTATACCTACACACCCAATGCATAACACTCATTGGCTCTGCCGCTTTGATTGTCCGTGCAGCTCGGTTGTAGATCAGCGACAGTCCTAGTCAGCACGCTTCCATACTATATTTTCTTTTGTTTCTATTATCTGCAAGCAAAACGGTTCTATGATAAATCAACCCACATGTGAATTGGTTCGAAAAAAAAAACTAGTTCAAAAACCTGAATTTAAGCATTCCTAATTAATCGTTGTAGAAAATAATATTAACATAACCTAAATGAAACATGAAAACGGAAAAAAACGACAGAAAATGAAAAAGATTTCAGTCGCACCTGGGACTCGAACCCAGGACCTCTGCCTATCCGGGGCAACCGCTTAACCAACATAGCTAATGAGACCAGTTCAATTTATTTCTAATTAAAAAAAAAAATGTAAAATATTTTAATTTTAATTTTAAAATCAAATTAATAAATATAGCCATTAATGGGTTTGGGTTAGAATAGGATTACGAGCTAGTTTTTTTTTTGTCGTACTTTTAATGACTTTATATCACTTTTAAAAAGTTGCTGATTCATACGTGTCGGTAACCCAGCAAAACACGTAGTTTAGCAATATATATATATTTTTACTTTGAAATCTGTTTTCGTGAGCTCCATTCACCATAAAGTGGTATATTATTTTATTTTTTTAATGTTAATATCGCAACTGCTCCGGGACTATGATATCCCCATTTTGGGAATGTTGTAAGCCTGACTGGAGGACGGGAAGGGAAAGGATATGGATAAGAGGATGATTGGGAAGTCCCTGGCTATTTAGATCTGGTCACCAGATATGACTAAAGCCATTTTACTCAGCTTTTCTGTTCTGAATGGTGGTCTTTCACCGGAGTGATAAGTGATAAGCAGTATCTACCACTATACCCGGTATACGAATAGCTTGATAATATTTTAATTCCTCATACTTCCAACATTTTATGCTGAAAATGTTGCTTGTGCAATGGAGGACTTAGCTAGGAGAGTATTGAACAGGCGTTTCCTGGATGGGAACCCGACGCATTCATCCACTCGGCTACAAGCCGGTCTATCACTTTTCTTTCCACAATAATACATATTTATTATTTATATGTCAGAATTCCTCCCGGAAAAGCTTCAGTTATTATAAATTGTGACTGCATCTCTCACTTTAATAAAATAATATTCCAATCCTTCTAAGAATCCATAGAAAACCATGGCATGGCATCTACTTATTAAATAATAATAACAATAAAAATATTCAAGGAGTTGATCGCCTTTACAAGAAAGGCTACAAAGTTTTTAAGTTGAAGACGGAATCTTTAATCATAATATTTTAAAAGATTATTCTATAGTGGTCCTTCTATGTATAAGACAAGTGAACGCAAACATTGGCCCGCGTACCAATTAAAAGTAGTACCTACCTAAGTTAACGATTGGAATAGACTCGCTCATAAAACAAAGATTTAAGAGTAATGATAAAACATGTTTTATAAAATTATTATGCCATTTAAAAGACGACTGAAAACATCTGATAATCGGCAAACAGGCTAAAGGTAAATTTAAAAATTCGAGGAGAAAACTGTAATACTGAAAACGATAGACTGCCCTCTGATGCAACCAGAAAAGATCTACAAAGACAACAAGGAAACGTCGGAATACGATAAAATAGAATAAATGCTGAGCATCAACAAGACATGCTTTAGAAACTCAACGACAAAACATACCCTTTTGCATCAAGTAAGATACAAAAATGAATACTTGGGCGAGAACAAACAGACTATACGCCGATTCAACAAAGAAAGGTTCACATGTACGTCGTAACAATGACAACACAGACGCATACATAAATGATAACCTTTAAAAAAGTTGGCGAACTCCTGATTTACAATACTGGCTAATTGAAATGACAGCATCGCATTGCATCGTGAAGTATTTGTTTGCCACTCTTGAAGAGATGAGTAGAATTCCAAGGTTAGGTTAGGCACAGAGGTTAGGTAGATTCCTGAGCTATTATTAGGTAGGTACTATTGTTTATTGTTACCATCCTAATCTGCCACGTAATTACTGAGTGAGATATTATGTTGTGTCCAAGGGTAGACATAAGGAAATCATTTATTGGAAAAAGCGTATCGAATCAGAGAGATGTTATTAAACATAATTTGTGGTTAAATGTAGGTACAACTTATGGTCTGCTAGTCAAAGCTCCATTGTGTCCTCTCTTTCTGGTACGTCTTTGTCTGAAGTCTGAAGGAGCTTTAGCATCATTGAATATACACTGATATTTTTTCTGTCTTGAATTATCCTATTTTCACCGTGAACTGTGGAGCTTCGAAATATCAGTCTATTAAAAATATCAGTATATACACTTTGTTTTCTTTTATTTTTTCCCGCAGTTTTTAAGATAAAATGGAACGTAAATTAAAAACATTTTTTTTCAAAAGATTGGTATTCATTTTGTGGTGTTATTATTAATAAATTAATTAAAAATTACTGTGGAATCACTACTTTATTAATATATACATATGAAATAAAGTGGTGATTACAAAGTAATTTTAATTCATTTATAAAGACTTTTTTTTATATGCATGATTGTTTAAATTATAATAGTAAGAAATGGGAACCCAAATAGGCACTGCCTCTGTGTGGGTAATATGAGTAAATTAAGTAAATAGGAGTACTAGAATATAAATTATTTTAAGTGTTGTAAAAGAAAGTATAATATTTATTAGAAATTTTAGATCATTGAAGAAGATAATATTAGCATAACCTAAATGAAAGATGAAACCGGATAAAAGGACAGAAACTAAAAATATTTCAGTCGCATCTAGGACTCGAACCCAGGTCCTCTGCCTATCCGGGGCAACGCTCAACCGACTTAGCTAATCAGACAAGTTCAATTTGTGTCATCTTCATCGATATCATATCTCAAATTCAAGATTTGTGAATATTATCTTCCATTGTTTAATCTCATATTATTGGCAGCTATTAGGCTTTTACAAAAAGTCAATAGATGTCTCATATAAATAAAAAGTCGGATGTAAATCCGAGACACTGTTTAAGTTTGCAATTGAGTTCCGGTAGAACTTTGGAAACATCATAAAAATAGCTGCCAATAATATGAGATTAAACAATGGAAGATAATATTCACAAATCTTGAATTTGAGATATGATATCGATGAAGATGACACAAATTGAACTTGTCTCATTAGCTAAGTCGGTTGAGCGTTGCCTTGGATAGGCAGAGGACCTGGGTTCGAGTCCCAGATGCGACTGAAATATTTTTAGTTTCTGTCCTTTTATCCAGTTTCATCTTTCATTTAGGTTATGTTAATATTATCTTCTTCAATGATTAAATATTACGATGAGGTTCTTAAATCTCAATAAAAATAAATAATAATTAAAAAAAAGAAATTTTAGAATTATAGTATAAGTAAGCAGAATTTTTCGTTTAATTAGTAAATGTTGAAGTTATAGTTGCAGAAGCAAATAATATAGATTTTATAGAAGTAATGTTTCAATATCTGGATCGTTCAGCTATAATTTTACTTCTTTTACGTAGAAAGATAATTTATTTGTCATTTGAATTTCTTTTGGCAAAAGGTTGAAACAGCTGTGTGTTTGCATTAATTTAGTGTACGATTGAGTAGAATAAAACTCGCTGTTAGCCCTTTTACTAATACGATTTTCGTTCTTTTTTTTCATTATTATATTATAAAAATAAAGTAAAAACTTGCCCAAAGTCGGTAACTTTAGGTCTACTAGTTTGATATAAAGAAATATCAGTAGTCTACTCGGAACTAATCACCAAACATGGCAAAAGTCTTAAAAATCTTCCTTTCAATTTTTTAGATGGTGATGTTTTTACTAGGGGTACTTTTACTTTGAAAGAAATCGCTCATAAATTTTATTATGAATCAATCATAAACAATTTTTTCCTTTTTTCCTATAGTTTTACAAAAATTATCAATGTTTTTTTTATATACATTTATGATTGCTTAAATAATCATTCTAAAGAAATCGGAACCCACGTCGCCGATCATCATTTTCTCGGGGAATATGAGACCAAAGTAAATGATATTTTAGATTCTCTAATATATTCATGAACTGACCATAATTCCATCGATAATTCCGCAGAAAGTGAAATTTGAAGAAAAACACCTAATTTGTGGAGAACTTTACTCTTAGGATGGACGATTTTGGGCTCAATTTTAAGCCATTTCACGATTTTTAACGTTTTTGACATTTTACACGTTTTAGACGATTTTAAGCTTAATCTGAGGTCTTTTCACGATTTTTGACGTTTTTAGACCACTTGCGACGATTTCAGGCTTAATTTGAATTAATTTGTAGATTTTTTACGTTTTTAGACGACTTGAGACGATTTTATTATGTATTATGTATTATGCAATTTCATATTATTTATTAAATACATTTTAACGTCATTCCACATATAAAAACACGTTGCTTTTTTCACTGTCATGCACTCGTATTATTTTTTTTATTTTTTAAATTATATTTTCTGCAAACATAAAAACTGTTCCCTTTTTAACTTCTCTGTATCCATGCACATTATTAGACACAATTTATAAATATGTTACACTTGTACAATACACTTGTTACAATATCTACCTAGTATGTATCATGTTCTTTTTTTTCTTAACTTCAACCCTTTTTAACTCTGTATTTATTGTACACAAAACTATGCAAAATGTTAAAATATATAAAAACCCATCAGGGCGTAAATAAATAAAATAAGTAGTTGCACTATGAGAGATGATAAATACAAGTAAACCCTCAGATCATACTCAACTAATGATCCAGGGAAAATTGTTGAAAGACGTAGTGGAATTAAAGAGAGAAAAATTCGAGTTTTGAAAAAAGCTGCCCACAGGCACTCGCTTGTTTATGGTGTACAAACAGAGAAAACCAATCAACAATCAAATGATTCGATTACTTTTGAACTACAGAACTTTTTTCTCCATCCGAAGAAGAGTTAATTCATAACTATCTAGTCAATTAAATCCATTTATTTATAGATATTCGTAATCAATCTATTACGATGCTTCCTACATTTCGTTGAGGTCATACAAGCACTTGCATAATATGAACATGACGTCAGAATTCAGAAGATCCTAGTTATGCTGATAAAGACGTGGGAATTCATGTATGATAAATGTTTGCACGATATTTACTATAAAAACATATTGTCGAATTATAATAATTGATTGGGCAAAATGGCAGGTGTTTATTAAACATTTCACCTTGCGTTTTTAACGCGGGTCCAGTAAGCAGTGATGATGTACGATGTTCTTTTATTGTGCGTACAGTATTTTTATTTGGTACCGTACAAGATGTCCACTTGCCAGAAGATAGTGAAATTATGACATTTTTTAAGGAAAAGGGGTATTTTTTCAATTTTATTTATTTTTGGGAAAATTAATAGCAAATCAACAATTAACATACAAATATATCTATCAATTTATATAAAAATTAATAATAATAAAAAACACATAAATTTGTTGTAGACCACTTTTATTTTATTAAAACTCTACCGGTTTCGGAAGCACCCCTCCTTCATCAGGAGAATATTAAAACTGAGAATGATAAAAATTAATGTTTGTCTGTCTATCCTCGATTTTCTCGAAAATTACTGGACCGGTTTCGAAGAAAATAGCGCAGTTTTTTTTCTTATTAGTACCGGGAAGCTTTGAAGAGTAGTAAACCCGTTGCTATAACGTTTTAAAATTAGTATGAAAAACATTGAACCCGCCATGTTGTATTGAGGTTAGCCCATAGATATACCACTCTGGTAAGCCACAGATTACATATTCAAAAGAAGAAGCTTTGTTTGGGAAGAATATTTTCAAAATGGAAAACGCAAGTAGGTACCCACTTTACAACTTTATTATTTAAGCATATTTTAAAAAAAATAAATGTTTCAAATGAAATAAAGTTTGCAAGTGAATATTTATTTAATTAGAAATAGTTAATATTCCTATCAAAGCTAAAGTGAAGCGTCAGGTCTGAATGCTGTTCTTGTTCTATCGGTATTTCAATCTAAGATGCTCCGAAGAACTTTCGTCAATGGTTTCTTCATTGCTGGTGCACAGATGTGAAACATGCCAAATGCATACCCAACATTCGTAGACGGTTGACATTTGTCACATGAGAACGGGTCGTTTCTACGACTTGTTCATGTGTTTAACAGCTCGACTGTGGAATGATTTTCCAACCACTTCCCCAAAAAAAGGGTCGCTTTGAAACCCAGTTTTACTCCTTAATTTCCCCATAAAACTCTTCACACAGCATCCCACACTTTGGGACGCCGATTTCCCGCTAATAATTTTTCGAGTCTATTTTCGTAATCACTTTTTTTTTTGAAAAATTATGTTTTTGGAAATTGTATCGTTTTTCCAGGTGATTTTTTTTATGTATTTATAAAAATTGTATATATCTATCATTAGTAGTAGTAGTAGTTTTCCCAGAATGGCCAATTATATTCAGAGGAATGATTTTTTGACATCGCCGATCGGAAACGCTGGCGTTCAACGGGTATAAATTTTACATTCCGATGGGTAATTTCGGCACATTAAAAATAAGATAACATTGGCGCTAAAGGAAATTATTTTTATCAGGAAGGATCAATCAGCGTGAGGTCAATATTTAAAAAAAATTACAAAGTCTAAAAATAATTGCAAAATTTCCAAAATAATGTTTATGTACGAAATAGACTGTTATAATCATGAGACAAAACGATGAGAACTATTGAATAGAGGGTACTAGCTATTCAGATCTGGTCACAAAACATTTCAATTACCCATAATAGCTATCCTATCCTGACTAGAGTCCCCTTCGGGGGAGAATGGAGATTGCAAAAATGACATACTGAGAGTATTCCACTCTCATTACAATTTCTGTATTTCAATGTGTTCAATAAAACCCATACTTAAAAAAAATTATGATTTTATTTTATTAAATGTAAATCAAATTTAATATTGTTACTATTAAGCCATTCAAGACACTCCAGCCGTTTAAGCCATTTTAAAAATGGCCTTGAACTCTAAAACAGCTGTCACAATAATAAAAAATACTTGCAGAACTTAATAATAACATTATTAAATTTAATTTTTAAAAAATGAGTTATACGAATTAAACACTATTTTACTCACACTGGGGTTGTAACTCGCCACCTTTTTGTTCTTAGTCAAGGATCTTTGGGGATGCTGTGTGGAGGCTCATTTAGGGTAAAGGAAGGAGCAAACTTAGGCCTTGAAAAGATGTTTAAAAAAATTTAAATAATTATGCGACTCCTCACAAGAGCGCCCCTGTATGTAAAAAGCAGTATATCGAAAGGAACTATATCGATTCCCGGTTGGGAAACGTTGTGAGTCGGGTTAAGGAAGGGATTTGTTAATGCATGTTTTTAATGAAAGATGTATTACATATATATATATACATCATTATTCGGGGCCCTTGGGGTGATTTTTCCCAAAAACGGCGCTATACAAATCATCCAATTATTATTGCTGTTATTTATTTTTTTCACGATACACCACTGGAATACATGTATGTAAATACAAAATTTAAAAATACGTTTTTACGCCGATATCCCAAGGTATAATTAAAACGGTACCTTAACAATGAAATCAGCTACCTGATTTCAAAGTATTGATTTAATCTTTAAGAGAACTTATGTGAATCCGACAGATTTTTGTTAAATTCAGTCCGTAAAACGCGGCCGGTATCAGATTGAACTTTTAATTGATTGTATGGGAAGTTTTCTTAATATTGCCTAGGGTCAAAAACCTTACAGTTTAAACGTACAAAGCAGTGGCGTTCCGTTCATTACCGACATGCTGCTAGATACGTTTAATATTATTTATTGTAAATGAAACACGTTTTTATAAACCACGAATATATTTTATTTTCACCAACCAGTTTCGCTTAACGGGGAGAGGGACGTCGGAGAGTTATTATTTATTAATTCAAAATAATGATAATATTATTGAGCAATACGATAAACATGGGAATAAACATGGGTTTATGAGAAAAATATTTATTACTTTTTTTTTTAAATTTGCATGGGCTTAGCATTTATCAAAATATTATCAGAAATATTACACATTTCTGACCATTATTCGCATGTTTTACAAAAACATTTAAAAAGTTGAATATCCTTAAAAAATGCTGTGAAGGTTTTTCTGTAACATGTCGATTTGATAAATAAAGAACAGTGTGTAGTTTAAGTTTTTCATGAACATTACGTAACTTTAATGTTTTTTTTTTTGTAATGCGGATTACAAATCTTTGGTTATCTTTATTTACAAAAACGCAACGATAAAGGATTAAAAAAACTTTTCTCCACTTTAAAAATCATATTCGTATTTTTAATATTTTTAAAAACTTACAATAGGACGGTCAAAAAAAAATATTTCTGGGTATATTTTGATAAATGCCTATGTAAATTTATAAAATATTTTTCTATTTAAAAACATTATGTTTATCGTATGGCGTAATAATAATATCATTATTTTGAATTAATAAATAATAACTCTCCGACGTCCCTCTCGCCCTTAAGTCAAGTTTCATCAGGGTAAATATAATAACTAAATTCTAAATCGTGGTTTATAACAAGGTGTTTCATTTACTTAATACAATGTCAAACCACAAAGTGATCGCTTCTTATGAAAATAATATTATTTATCTTCAATACACATGGGCCGAAATCAATGGCCTTGGTACCTATAAGAGTGAACCTGTCAATGAGATCCTTATTTCTTGTTGGCGTTTGTATTTTCTTTTTTTTAGTAAACTTTTGAATTTGTTAATTCTTGTCGTCTGGGTTCAAAGAAACAAAGAAACATTTATTCGAAAATTTTATTTCGTTCCAAACATTTATCTTTTCAAAATATATCTCAATAATGAAGTTCTTAAGTAGGTACCTGCCAGTATTTTCCATTTCGAAAATATTCTACCCAAACATACCATCTTCTTTTGAATATGTAATCTGTGGCTAACCAGAGTTGTATATATATATGGACTAACCTCATTACAACATGGCAGTTTCAATATGTTTCATACTAATTTTAAAACGGTATAGCAATAGTTTTACATATTGGATTTCATTCAAACTACTCTCCAAACCTTTCCGGCATTTATAAAAACATACTGTGCTATTTTCGGTCAAACCGGTCGAGTATTTTTTGAGAAAATCGAGGACACAGAGACAAACAATATATTTTATTTATATGTAGACATTAAAATAAACTTTAAAATTTCTTACTTGTTAAAAATGGTTTTGATTTTTATTTCCACTAAACACTTTAGTTTTCACGTATAGGAAAACGAATGACTGCCTAAAAAATACGACATTTTTTAATAAAATTCTGTACATTTTTTTTTTTTTTTTTAATTCTGATTACCTAATTAGTTGAATTACAATTTTGTATATTAAAATTATTTTGTTCAGTAAATTTTTATTTATTTTTTATTTCGTCTGGAAGGCAAATATATAAATATATTTGCAAGATATTGAAGATAATATTAACAACTCTCAAAATTAAGCAAGAAACTGAGGAGACACAGAAAAGAAAAAGATAACAGTAGCAGCTGGGACTCGATCCCAGGACCTCATGGTATATCCGGGACCTTTCGCTCTAATCCACTGAGCTATCTTATATATTACAATGAGGTTTATAAGCTTCAATAAGTTATTCCAGAAAAATGCAATTATATAAATTGCCCCCCCCCGTAGCTAATGGATTGCTTTCCATATTGCGTATGTATGGTGGGTGAATAGATGTCACCATGTTGTCGTGTAAAGCATGTATGTACTTGTTACGTTTTAATTAATTATGTGTTTAATACAAATTAATACAATCAATGTTCCCATATAGATTAACGCACAAAGACATATATTTTCAAGAGATCCTGTATAAATATAATTTTCAATGATTCATTTTCTAGATAACATAGTAATCTACATCGAAATAATGTACCGCGCGCGCCACTGGTATAAAGTCACCTGCTTTCCGTTCAAGATGTACCCGAAATATAAACCAGTGTTCCCACCAAACTAAAAGTCTTCTATTTTCATCAATCTTCATCGAATTAATTTATTATTTATTATAACCCCGATTTGATGGATTACTTCAATTCATTACGTGCTTATAACAAAGTTGAAGAACTTTTATTTCAAATGATTAATTATTTAAAAAAAAATGATTTCGAAATCATTTTTGGAGCGGAATAACCTAAAAAAATCTTTGGAGCAATATTTTGTATGTGAATACCGCACAAAAGTTCCAGCTCCTCCAATCTGTCAAAGTTAGTGGGTCTATGGCATCCCCAATTTGGGTATATTGTGAGCATAATACAAAGAAGAACACAAAAAATGCAATGTGGGCGTGTTTTGTGATCCAAAAGTCTGTCCATTCGGGCCTTAAATTTCTAATACGTTTGTTTTTTTTTTTTATTTCATCATCACTTCATTTCGATAGAATGGAATGACATTATACAATTCAGGCAGTTGAAGATAGACAGAGCGCTGTATTTTCATTGACTCTCTCGGAGTTAGAACCATAAAGTACTAAGTCACATTCACACCAGCTTCCATGCAAATCTATATAGAAGGCATTTTTAGTGTGGGGTCTTTATTCTATGCATTCATATCTACATGGAAAGTATTTTTAGTGTGTATTCCTTATTCTATGTATTCATATCCATATGGAAGACATTTTTAGTGTGTGGTATTTATTCTATGCATTCATATCTACATGGAAAGTATTTTTAGTGTGTATTCTTTATTCTATGTATTCATATCTATATGGAAGGCATTTTAGTATGTGGTCTTTATTCTATGCATTCATATCTACATGGAAAGTATTTTTAGTGTGTATTCTTTATTCTATGAATTCAAATCTACATGGAAGGCATTTTTAGTGTGTGGCCTTTATTCTATGCATTCATATCTACATGCAAAGTATTTTTAGTGTGTATTCCTTATTCTATGTATTCATATCCATATGGAAGACATTTTTAGTGTGTGGTCTTTATTCTATGCATTCATATCTACATGGAAAGTATTTTTAGTGTGTATTCTTTATTCTATGTATTCATATCCATATGGAAGGCATTTTTAGTGTATGGTCTTTATTCTATGCATTCATATCTACATGAAAAGTATTTTTAGTGTGTATTCTTTATTCTATGTATTCATATCTATATGGAAGGCATTTTAGTATGTGGTCTTTATTCTATGCATTCATATCTACATGGAAAGAATTTTTAGTGTGTATTCTTTATTCTATGAATTCAAATCTACATGGAAGGCATTTTGAGTGTGTGGCCTTTATTCTATGCATTCATAACTACATGGAATTTTTTTTTAGTGTGTATTCTTTATTCTATGAATTCAAATCTACATGGAAGGCATTTTTAGTGTGTGGCCTTTATTCTATGCATTCATATCTACATGCAAAGTATTTTTAGTGTGTATTCCTTATTCTATGTATTCATATCCATATGGAAGACATTTTTAGTGTGTGGTATTTATTCTATGCATTCATATCTACATGGAAAGTATTTTTAGTGTGTATTCTTTATTCTATGTATCCATATCTATATGGAAGGCATTTTAGTATGTGGTCTTTATTCTATGCATTCATATCTACATGGAAAGTATTTTTAGTGTGTATTCTTTATTCTATGAATTCAAATCTACATGGAAGGCATTTTTAGTGTGTGGCCTTTATTCTATGCATTCATATCTACATGAAAGTATTTTTAGTGTGTATTCCTTATTCTATGTATTCATATCCATATGGAAGACATTTTTAGTGTGTGGTCTTTATTCTATGCATTCATATCTACATGAAAAGTATTTTTAGTGTGTATTCTTTATTCTATGTATTCATATCTATATGGAAGGCATTTTAGTATGTGGTCTTTATTCTATGCATTCATATCTACATGGAAAGTATTTTTAGTGTGTATTCTTTATTCTGTGAATTAAAATCTACATGGAAGGCATTTTTAGTGTGTGGCCTTTATTCTATGCATTCATATCTACATGCAAAGTATTTTTAGTGTGTATTCTTTATTCTATGAATTCAAATCTACACGGAAGGCATTTTTAATGTGTATTCTTTATTCTGTGAATTAAAATCTACATGGAAGGCATTTTTAGTGTGTGGCCTTTATTCTATGCATTCATATCTACATGCAAAGTATTTTTAGTGTGTATTCTTTATTCTATGAATTCAAATCTACACGGAAGGCATTTTTAATGTGTATTTTTTATTCTGTGAATTAAAATCTACATGGAAGGCATTTTTAGTGTGTGTTCATTATTCTATGCATTAAAATCTGCACGGAAAGTATTTTTAGTGTGTATTCCTTATTCTATATATTCATATCCATATGGAAGACATTTTTAGTGTGTGGTCTTTATTCTATGCATTCATATCTACATGGAAAGTATTTTTAGTGTGTATTCTTTATTCTATGTATTCGTATCCATATGGAAGGCATTTTTAGTGTATGGTCTTTATTCTATGCATTCATATCTACATGAAAAGTATTTTTAGTGTGTATTCTTTATTCTATGTATTCATATCTATATGGAAGGCATTTTAGTATGTGGTCTTTATTCTATGCATTCATATCTACATGGAAAGTATTTTTAGTGTGTATTCTTTATTCTATGAATTCAAATCTACATGGAAGGCATTTTGAGTGTGTGGCCTTTATTCTATGCATTCATATCTACATGGAAAGTATTTTTAGTGTGTATTCTTTATTCTATGAATTCAAATCTACATGGAAGGCATTTTTAGTGTGTGGCCTTTATTCTATGCATTCATATCTACATGCAAAGTATTTTTAGTGTGTATTCCTTATTCTATGTATTCATATCCATATGGAAGACATTTTTAGTGTGTGGTCTTTATTCTATGCATTCATATCTACATGAAAAGTATTTTTAGTGTGTATTCTTTATTCTATGTATTCATATCTATATGGAAGGCATTTTAGTATGTGGTCTTTATTCTATGCATTCATATCTACATGGAAAGAATTTTTAGTGTGTATTCTTTATTCTATGAATTCAAATCTACATGGAAGGCATTTTTAATGTGTATTCTTTATTCTGTGAATTAAAATCTACATGGAAGGCATTTTTAGTGTGTGTTCATTATTCTATGCATTAAAATCTGCACGGAAAGTATTTTTAGTGTGTATTCCTTATTCTATATATTCATATCCATATGGAAGACATTTTTAGTGTGTGGTCTTTATTCTATGCATTCATATCTACATGGAAAGTATTTTTAGTGTGTATTCTTTATTCTATGTATTCATATCCATATGGAAGGCATTTTTAGTGTATGGTCTTTATTCTATGCATTCATATCTACATGAAAAGTATTTTTAGTGTGTATTCTTTATTCTATGTATTCATATCTATATGGAAGGCATTTTAGTATGTGGTCTTTATTCTATGCATTCATATCTACATGGAAAGTATTTTTAGTGTGTATTCTTTATTCTATGAATTCAAATCTACATGGAAGGCATTTTGAGTGTGTGGCCTTTATTCTATGCATTCATATCTACATGGAAAGTATTTTTAGTGTGTATTCTTTATTCTATGAATTCAAATCTACATGGAAGGCATTTTTAGTGTGTGGCCTTTATTCTATGCATTCATATCTACATGCAAAGTATTTTTAGTGTGTATTCCTTTTTCTATGTATTCATATCCATATGGAAGACATTTTTAGTGTGTGGTCTTTATTCTATGCATTCATATCTACATGGAAAGTATTTTTAGTGTGTATTCTTTATTCTATGCATTCATATCTACATGCAAAGTATTTTTAGTGTGTATTCTTTATTCGATGAATTCAAATCTACACGGAAGGCATTTTTAATGTGTATTCTTTATTCTGTGAATTAAAATCTACATGGAAGGCATTTTTAATGTGTGGCCTGTATTCTATGCATTCATATCTACATGCAAAGTATTTTTAGTGTGTATTCTTTCTTCTATGAATTCAAATCTACACGGAAGGCATTTTTAATGTGTATTCTTTATTCTGTGAATCAAAATCTACATGGAAGGCATTTATAGTGTGTGGCCTTTATTCTATGCATTCATATCTACATGCAAAGTATTTTTAGTGTGTATTCTTTATTCTATGAATTCAAATCTACACGGAAGGCATTTTTAATGTGTATTCTTTATTCTGTGAATTAAAATCTACATGGAAGGCATTTTTAGTGTGTGGCCTTTATTCTATGCATTCATATCTACATGCAAAGTATTTTTAGTGTGTATTCTTTATTCTATGAATTCAAATCTACACGGAAGGCATTTTTAATGTGTATTCTTTATTCTGTGAATTAAAATCTACATGGAAGTCATTTTTAGTGTGTGGCCTTTATTCTATGCATTCATATCTACATGCAAAGTATTTTTAGTGTGTATTCTTTATTCTATGAATTCAAATCTACACGGAAGGCATTTTTAATGTGTATTCTTTATTCTGTGAATTAAAATCTACATGGAAGGCATTTTTAGTGTGTGTTCATTATTCTATGCATTAAAATCTGCACGGAAAGTATTTTTAGTGTGTATTCCTTATTCTATATATTCATATCCATATGGAAGACATTTTTAGTGTGTGGTCTTTATTCTATGCATTCATATCTACATGGAAAGTATTTTTAGTGTGTATTCTTTATTCTATGTATTCATATCCATATGGAAGGCATTTTTAGTGTATGGTCTTTATTCTATGCATTCATATCTACATGAAAAGTATTTTTAGTGTGTATTCTTTATTCTATGTATTCATATCTATATGGAAGGCATTTTAGTATGTGGTCTTTATTCTATGCATTCATATCTACATGGAAAGTATTTTTAGTATGTATTCTTTATTCTATGAATTCAAATCTACATGGAAGGCATTTTGAGTGTGTGGCCTTTATTCTATGCATTCATATCTACATGGAAAGTATTTTTAGTGTGTATTCTTTATTCTATGAATTCAAATCTACATGGAAGGCATTTTTAGTGTGTGGCCTTTATTCTATGCATTCATATCTACATGCAAAGTATTTTTAGTGTGTATTCCTTTTTCTATGTATTCATATCCATATGGAAGACATTTTTAGTGTGTGGTCTTTATTCTATGCATTCATATCTACATGGAAAGTATTTTTAGTGTGTATTCTTTATTCTATGCATTCATATCTACATGCAAAGTATTTTTAGTGTGTATTCTTTATTCTATGAATTCAAATCTACACGGAAGGCATTTTTAATGTGTATTCTTTATTCTGTGAATTAAAATCTACATGGAAGGCATTTTTAGTGTGTGGCCTTTATTCTATGCATTCATATCTACATGCAAAGTATTTTTAGTGTGTATTCTTTATTCTATGAATTCAAATCTACACGGAAGGCATTTTTAATGTGTATTCTTTATTCTGTGAATTAAAATCTACATGGAAGGCATTTTTAGTGTGTGGCCTTTATTCTATGCATTCATATCTACATGCAAAGTATTTTTAGTGTGTATTCTTTATTCTATGAATTCAAATCTACACGGAAGGCATTTTTAATGTGTATTCTTTATTCTGTGAATTAAAATCTACATGGAAGGCATTTTTAGTGTGTGGCCTTTATTCTATGCATTCATATCTACATGCAAAGTATTTTTAGTGTGTATTCTTTATTCTATGAATTCAAATCTACACGGAAGGCATTTTTAATGTGTATTCTTTATTCTGTGAATTAAAATCTACATGGAAGGCATTTTTAGTGTGTGGCCTTTATTCTATGCATTCATATCTACATGCAAAGTATTTTTAGTGTGTATTCTTTATTCTATGAATTCAAATCTACACGGAAGGCATTTTTAATGTGTATTCTTTATTCTGTGAATTAAAATCTACATGGAAGGCATTTTTAGTGTGTGGCCTTTATTCTATGCATTCATATCTACATGCAAAGTATTTTTAGTGTGTATTCTTTATTCGATGAATTCAAATCTACACGGAAGGCATTTTTAATGTGTATTCTTTATTCTGTGAATTAAAATCTACATGGAAGGCATTTTTAATGTGTGGCCTTTATTCTATGCATTCATATCTACATGCAAAGTATTTTTAGTGTGTATTCTTTCTTCTATGAATTCATATCTACATGCAAAGTATTTTTAGTGTGTATTCTTTATTCGATGAATTCAAATCTACACGGAAGGCATTTTTAGTGTGTGTTCATTATTCTATGCATTAAAATCTGCACGGAACAAGATAAAAACAAAACAAGACGGACAGGGGGAGAGGAAGAGGAAGATAGGATCGGTACAGAAGATGATCTTGATACATTTTATATTTGCGCATCAATTTATGGTCGAACGCATTAGTTCGTTTAGGTATTTTGAAAGGGTGTTGTTTTTTTCTTTATAGGGTCTTAGGAGATAGGTGTAATATGAGGATTATACAGGGTGTAACAAAACATACCTGACAGACTTTAATCAGGGATTCCTGAGCTTATTTTGAGTCAAAAGAGTAGATGGCATTTTGAAATTCGGTGACCTATTTCCATGTTTTTTTGTTTATATTTTCTTTTGTCGCATGTCACCGACTTATTAACCGACTCATACTGTCCTTTGCTTTGTAATGTTTTGTGTACCACGTGGTTTGGGGATTGTGAACAATCAATGTTGTTACTAATATTTTCAAATATTTTCTCAACGCAGGAAGCTCTAAAGAAAATAATTTTCCTGAGGGCCCATGTCATCTCTGGGGATGCTGTGTGGAGGGTAAATAAAAAATGTGGAAATAAGCTCAGAAATCGTTGATTTAAATCTGTCGGGTATACCATATCTTGTACAACAGAGGAAGAGAATAGTGTAGGTATGTTTATTTATCTGAAGAACCGTTTACTGACATCACGCAATAAGGTAATTAGTTATATGATATGAAAATGTATACCTACAATTCTGTGAATAAAAAAAAACGAACCTCACTTACTTTGTAGAGTTTTTGTTGTGTCATATGGTACATGAATCCCATCAGCCCGGAGCAAGTGGCTCTATGGCATCCTCAAATGAATGTAAATGGTGAGGAGGAATGTTGGTTGACTATAATAATAATAACACTTGGATGACTTGTATAGAGCCGTTTTTGTGAAAAATCACCCCTAGAGCGAGTATCTGTAAATTATTTTTAAAAAATCTACCTACCGTTATTGGAATCTTTTATTCGTTGCGAAAGATAGAACACTGCATTATTCGACTAAAATATTTGATTGACTTGATCGTGCCACATCTTTCCAAACCATATTAGCGTCCATTTCTTAATATTGTTCATCTCGGTTTTTTGTTTTGTTTTGTTTTTTATTTTTATTTTTATTTTGACACCTAACAAATGCGTCTGTACGGGAACAAACAGGGGAACTATATCGCTACCCGGTTAGGCAACGTTGTGAGGCGGGTCAAGGAGGGGGTTGCAGGAAGGGATTTATTAATGCGGACCTTGAAGAGGTCCGGATTTGTAGGAGGTAAGACAGATACCGGTAGTTCGTTCACATACAAGCCTACTTAGATAAAACAGTCGGTGAAACGACCCATTCTCATGAAGTCAACATCATCTGTTAATGGGTGTTCCGCTCTTGTCCAAAGGAATCAACGCTGCTAGGTCCTTCGAGCAGGCCACGTTGAAATATCTGTAGAACAGACTCAACACACCTATATGTCTGTGCATTAGAGATGGAACCTGTTAATAACGGGTTATCAATCAGACGAACCGCCGTCCTTTACAAAGGAAGTTTATCAAGTGTTTGAGAGCTCCAGCCTAGAGATGGCTTCCGAATTAAACTGCTAGACGTACTTGAGATGTGTATAGGGTTAGCAGTTGGTCACTATTGAAGAATCGGTTATCCCTATACTAAATAATCATCCCACCGTTTCCCCGCAGGGGAAGGCACTTTAGGCAGCCTCTGACGGCCTCCATGGTCGAGGGGTAAGGCTCTCGACTACGAATCCGAAGGTCGCGGGTTCAAATCAAGTGTCTTGAGCAGGAGTTTAGTTCAACAATATTATATAATACAACAATAAATAACAATCATCACACAAATGTATCCCAATAATAGAAAAATATATGGGCATGCATGTTGTGCTCAATATACACAAGTTATTGAAAAATATATTTAAATTGCATAACAGTTTTGTTATAGAGCTACTAGACTCCAATTACATATCGATTTAAACAATATTATAAAAAATATCAAAAGTATTAAACAAATTGAGAAATAAAAAATAAAATAAAAACAGTAGTACAGTGAGGATAGACTTGATATAATACTAGCTATTAAAGAGATATACAATAAAGGAGACCGTCATATTTCTTCAATAGACAATGTAATAAAGAGCGTAAGTACAGCAGATGTAAAGGAGCTATTGAATTTCATAAATACTCTACTGTTATTCTGGCTCTTCACACGACCGGGCCCAAGTATTTAATTCACTTAATTGTACCATGACTTCATGGGCGTCCACGACATCTACTACGA